>JANJGN010004665.1:0-31226 GCA_026770705.1 Isurus oxyrinchus
AGAATCACGGCAATTCCACAGCACGAATCATGGCAACTTCACAGTGCTAATCATTGCAATTTCACAGTGCCAATCATGGCAATTTCACAGTGTGAATGACGGTAATATCACACTGAGAATCACGGTAAACCCACAGTGTGAATCATGGTAATACCACACTGAGAATCACGATAATTCCACAGTGCGAATCACAGTAATAACACACTGAGAATCACGGTAATTCCACAGTGCAAATGATGGCAATTCGAAAGTGCGAATCACGGAAATTCCACTCAGAATCTCGTTAATCCCACACTGAGAATCAGGGTAATTCCACGGAGTGAATCACAGTAATTGCACAGTGCGATTCACGGTAATTGCACAGTGCGCATCACAGTAATAACACACTGAGAATCACGGTAATTCCACAGTGTGAATCACGGTAATAACACACTGAGAATCACGGTAATTCCACAGTGTGAATCACGGTAATAACACACTGAGAATCACGGCAATTCCACAGAGTGAATCACAGTAATTACACAGGGCAAATCACGGTAATAAGACACTGAGTATCACGGTAATTCCACAGTGCGTATGACAGTAATAACACATTGAGAATCACGGTAATTCCATAGTGTCAATCACGGTAATTCCACAGTGCGATTCATGGTAACTCCACAGTGTAAATCACGGTAAGTACAAACTGAGAATCACAGTAATTCCACAGTGCGAATCACGGTAATAACACACTGAGAATCACGATAATTCTACAGTGCAAATCATGGCAATTCCAAAGTGCGAATCACGGAAATTCCACTCAGAATCACGTTAATCCCACACTGAGAATCTGGGTAATTCCACAGAGAGAATCACAGCAATTACACAGTGTGAATCACGGTAATTAGACACTGAGAATCACGGTAATTCCACAGTGCGAATCACGGTAACAACACACTGAGAATCAGGGCAATTCCACAGTGTGAATCACGGTAATAACACACTGAGAATCACGGTAATTACACAGTGCGAATCACGGTAACAACACACTGAGAATCAGGGCAATTCCACAGTGTGAATCACGGTAATAACACACTGTGAATCACGGTAATTCCACAGTGCGAATAACAGTAATACCACACTGAGAATCATGGTAATTCCACAGTGTGAATCACGGTAATTCCAAAGTGCGAATCAGAGTAATACCACACTGAGAATCATGGTAATTCCACACTGAGAATCACGGTAATTCCACAGAGTAAATCACAGTAATTACACAGTGAGAATCATGGTAATACCACACTGAGAATCACAGTGATTCCACAGAGTTAATCACAGTAATTCCACATTGTGAATCATGGTAATTCCACACTGAGAATCACGATAATTCCACAGTGCGAATCACGGTAATAACACACTGAGAATTACGATAATTCCACAGTGCAAATCATGGCAATTCCAAAGTGGGAATCACAGTAATTCCACTCAGAATCACGTTAATCCCACACTGAGAATCAGGGTAATTCCACAGAGTGAATCACAGTAATTACACAGTGCGAATCACAGTAATTTTACACTGAGAATCACAGTTAATCCACAGTGCGAATCACGGTAATAACACACTGAGAATCAGGGCAATTCCACAGTGTGAATCACGGAAATAACACACTGAGAATCATGGAAATTCCACAGTGTGAATCACGGTAATTACACACTGAGAATCACGGTAATTCCACAGTGCGAATCACGGTAATAACACACTGTGTATCACGGGCAATTCCACAGTGTGAATCACGGTAATTCCACAGTGTGAATCACAGTAATACCACACTCAGAATCATGGTCATTCCACAGTGAGAATCACAGTAATTCCACAGTGTGAATCACAATAATTACACAGTCAGAATCATGGTAATACCAAACTGAGAATCAGGGTAATTCCACAGAGAGAATCACAGCAATTACACAGTGTGAATCACGGTAATTAGACACTGAGAATCACGGTAATTCCACAGTGCGAATCATGGTAACAACACATTGAGAATCAGGGCAGTTACAAAGTGTGAATCACGGTAATAACAAACTGAGAATCACGGTAATTCCACAGTGCGAATCACGGTAATAACACACTGAGAATCACGGTAATTCCACGGTGTGAATCACGGTAATTCCACAGTGCGAATCACTGTAATAACACACTGAGAATCATGGTAATTCCACAGTGTGAATCACTGTAATTCCACAGTGCGAATCACAGTAATACACACTGAGAATCATGGTAAATCCATACTGAGAATCACGGTAATTCCACAGAGTGAATCACAGTAACTGCACAGTGAGAATCATGGTAATACCACACTGAGAATCACGGTAATTCCACAGAGTTAATCACAGTAATTACACAGTGAGAATCATGGTAATACCACACAGAGAATCAAGATAATTCCACAGAGTGAATCACAGTAATTACGCAGTGTGAATCACGGTAATAACACATTGAGAATTATAGTAATTCCACATTGTGAATCACGGTAATAACACACTGAGAATCACGATAATTCCACAGTGCAAATGATGGCAATTCGAAAGTGCGAATCACGGAAATTCCACTCAGAATCTCGTTAATCCCACACTGAGAATCAGGGTAATTCGACGGAGTGAATCACAGTAATTACACAGTGCAATTCACGGTAATTGCACAGTGCGCATCACAGTAATAACACACTCAGAATCATGGTAATTCCACAGTGTGAAACACGGTAATAACACACTGAGAATCACGGTAATTCCACAGTGCGAATCACGGTAATAACACACTGAGAATCACGGCAATTCCACAGTGCGAATCATGGCAATTTCACAGTGCGATTTGTGGCAATTTCACAGTGCGAATCATGGCAATTTCATAGTGCGAATGACGGTAATACCACACTGAGAATCACGGTAATTCCACAGTGCGAATCACGGTAATAAAACAGTGAGAATCACGGTAATTCAACAGTGTGAATCACGGTAATTCCACAGTGCGAATCACGGTAATTCCACAGTGCGAATCACGGTAATTCCACAGTGCGAATGACCGTAATAGAACAGTGTAAATCACGGTAATTCCACAGTGCGAATCACGGTAATTCCACAGTGCGAATGACCGTAATACAACAGTGTAAATCACGGTAATCCCACACTGTGAATCACGGTAATTCCACACTGTGAATCACGGCAATTCCACTGAGCAAATCTCGGTAATTCCTCACAGTGAATCACGATAATTCCAAAGTGTGAATCATGGTAAGTCCACAGTGTGAATCACGATAATTCCACACTGAGAATCCCGGTAATTCCACAGTGCGAATCACGGTATTTACACAGTGTGAATCACAGTAAATACACAGTGCAAATAACGGTAAATACAGAGTGTGAATCATGGTATATCCACAGTGCGAATCACAGTAATTCCACAGTGTGAATCACGGTAATTACAGAGTGTGAATTACGGTAATTCCACAGTGAGAATCACGGTAATTCCACTGTGTGAATCAAGGTAATTCCACAGAGTGAGAATCACGGTAATTCCAGAGTGTGAATTACGGTATTTACACAGTGAGAATCACGGTAATTCCACAGTGTGAATCATGGTAATTCCACAGTTTAAATCACGGTAATTCCACAGTGAAAATCACGGTAATACCACAGTGTGAATCACGGTAATTACACAGTGAGAATAACGGTAATAACACACTGAGAATAACGGTATTCCACAGTGCGAATCATGGTAATTCCAAACTGAGAATCATGGTAATTCCACACTGAGAATCATGGTAATTCCACAGAGTGAATCACGGTAATTACACAGTGAGAATCATGGTAATACCACACTGAGAATCACGGTAATTCCACAGAGTGAATCACGGCAATTACACAGTGAGAATTATGGTAATTCCACAGTGTGAATCACAGTAATTACACACTGAGAATCATGGTAATTCCACAGTGTGAATCACAGTAATTACACACTGAGAATCATGGTAATTCCACAGTGCGAATCACGGTAATAACACACTGTGAATCACGGCAATTCCACAGTGTGAATCACGGTAATTCCACAGTGTGAATCACAGTAATACCACACTCAGAATCACGGTAATTACACACTGAGACTCACGGTAATTCCATAGAGTAAATTGCAGTAATTACACAGTGAGAATCATGGTAATACCACACTGAGAATCACGGTAATTCCACAGAGTTAATCACAGTAATTCCACATTGTGAATCATGGTAATTCCACACTGAGATTCACGGAAATTACACAGTGAGAATCACGGTAATTCCACAGTGTGAATCACGGTAACAACACACTGAGAATCATGGTAATTCCACAGAGTGAATCAGAGTAATTACACAGTGAGAATCATGGTAATACCAAACTGAGAATAACGGTAATTCCAGAGAGTGAATCACAGTAATTACACAGTGAGAATCGTGATAATACCTCACTGAGAATCAAGGTAATTCCACAGAGTTAATCACAGTAATTACACAGTGAGAATCATGGTAATACAGCACTGAAAATTACGGTAATTCCACAGAGTGAATCACGGTAATTACACAGTGAGAATCATGGTAATACCACACTGAGATTCACGGTAATTCCACAGAGTGAATCACGGCAATTACACGGTGAGAATTATGATAATTCCACAGTGTGAATCACGGTAACAACACACTGAGAATCATGGTAATTCCACAGAGTGAATCAGAGTAATTACACAGTGAGAATCATGGTAATACCACACTGAGAATAACGGTAATTCCACAGAGTGAATCACAATAATTACACAGTGAGAATCGTGATAATACATCACTGAGAATCAAGGTAATTCCACAGAGTTAATCACAGTAACTACACTGTGAGATTCATGGTAATACCACACTGAAAATCAAGATAATTCCACAGAGTGAATCACAGTAATTACACAGTGTGAATCACGGTAATAACACACTGAGTATCACGGTAATTCCACAGTGCGTATGACAGTAATAACACATTGAGAATCACGGTAATTCCATAATGTCAATCACGGTAATTCCACAGAGCGATTCAGGCAATTCCACAGTGTGAATCAAGGTAAGAACAAACTGAGAATCACAGTAATTCCACAGTGCGAATCACGGTAATAACACACTGAGAATTACGATAATTCCACAGTGCAAATCATGGCAATTCCAAATTGCGAATCACAGTAATTCCACTCTGAATCACGTTAATCCCACACTGAGAATCAGGATAATTCCACAGAGCGAATCACAGTAATTACACAGTGCGAATCACGGTAATTACACACTGAGAATCACGGTAATTCCACAGTGTGAATCACGGTAATTACACACTGCGAATCACGGCAATTCCACAGTGCAAATCACGGTAATTCCACAGTGCAAATCACTGTAATAACACACTGAGAATCATGGTAAATCCATACTGAGAATCACGGTAATTCCACAGAGTGAATCACAGTAACTACACAGTGAGAATGATGGTAATACCACACTGAGAATTACGGCAATTCCACAGAGTTAATCACAGCAATTACACAGTGAGAATCCTGGTAATACCACACAGAGAATCAAGATAATTCCACAGAGTGAATGACAGTAATTACGCAGTGTGAATCACGGTAATAACACACTGAGGATCACGGTAATTCCACAGTGCGTATGACAGTAATAACAGACTGAGAATCACGGTAATTCCATAGTGTCAATCACGGTAATTCCACAGAGCGATTCATGGCAATTCCACAGTGTGAATCATGGTAATAACACACTGAGAATTACGATAATACCACAGTGCACATCATGGCAATTCCAAAGTGCGAATCACAGCAGTTCCACTAAGAATCACGTTAATCCCACACTGAGAATCAGGATAATTCCACAGAGTGAATCACAGTAATTACAAAGTGCGAATCACGGTAATTTTACACTGAGATTCACAGTTAATCCACAGTGCGAATCAGGGTAATAACACACTGAGAATCAGGGCAATTCCACAGTGTGAATCACGGCAACAACACACTGAGAATCATGGTAATTCCACAGTGTGAATCACAGTAATTACACACTGAGAATCACGGTAATTCCACAGCGCGAATCACGGTAATAACACACTGTGAATCATGGTAATTCCACAGTGTGAATCACGGTAATTCCACAGTGTGAATCACAGTAATTCCACATTGTGAATCATGGTAATTCCACAGAGTGAATCAGAGTAATTACACAGTGAGAATCATGGTAATACCAAACTGAGAATAACGGTAATTCCACAGAGTGAATCACAGTAATTACACAGTGAGAATCGTGATAATACCTCACTGAGAATCAAGGTAATTCCACAGAGTTAATCACAGTAATTACACAGTGAGAATCATGTTAATACAACACTGAAAAACACGGTAATTCCACAGTGCGAATCACGGTAATTCCACAGTGCGAATGACCGTAATACAACAGTGTAAATCATGGTAATCCCACACTGTGAATCGCGGTAATTTCACACTGTGAATCACGGTAATTCCACTGAGCAAATCTCGGTAATTCCACACAGTGAATCACGATAATTCCAAAGTGTGAATCATGGTAATTCCACAGTGTGAATCACGATAATTCCACACTGAGAATCCCGGTAATTCCACAGTGCGAATCACGGTATTTACACAGTGTGAATCACGGTAAATACACAGTGCAAATCACGGTAAATACAGAGTGTGAATCATGGTATTTCCACAGTGCGAATCACAATAATTCCACAGTGTGAATCACGGTAATTACAGAGTGTGAATTACGGTAATTCCACAGTGAGAATCACGGTAATTCCACAGTGTGAATCAAGGTAATTCAACAGTGAGAATCACGGTAATTCCACAGTGTGAATTACGGTATTCACACAGTGAGAATCACGGTAATTCCACAGTGTGAATCATGGTAATTCCACAGTTTAAATCACGGTAATTCCACAGTGAAAATCACGGTAATACCACAGTGTGAATCACGGTAATAACACAGTGAGAATAATGGTAATAACACACTGAGAATAACGGTATTCCACAGTGCGAATCATGGTAATTCCAAACGGAGAATCATGCTAATTCCACACTGAGAATCACGGTAATTCCACAGAGTGAATCACGGTAATTACACAGTGAGAATCATGGTGATACCACACTGAGATTCCACGGTAATTCCACAGAGTGAATCACGGTAATTACACAGTGAGAATCACGGTAATTCCACAGTGTGAATCACGGTAACAACACACTGAGAATCATGGTAATTCCACAGAGTGAATCAGAGTAATTACACAGTGAGAATCATGGTAATACCACACTGAGAATAACGGTAATTCCACAGAGTGAATCACAGTAATAACACAGTGAGAATCGTGATAATACCTCACTGAGAATCACGGTAATTCCACAGAGTTAATCACAGTAATTACACAGTGAGAATCATGGTAATACCACACTGAAAATCAAGATAATTCCACAGAGTGAATCACAGTAATTACACAGTGTGAATCACGGTAATAACACACTGAGTATCACGGTAATTCCACAGTGCGTATGACAGTAATAACACATTGAGAATCACGGTAATTCCATAGTGTCAATCACGGTAATTCCACAGAGCGATTCAGGCAATTCCACAGTGTGAATCACGGTTATTCCACAGTGCAAATCACTGTAATAACACACTGAGAATCATGGTAATTCCACAGTGTGAATCACGGTAATTCCACAGTGTGAATCACAGTAATACCACACTGAGAATCATGGTAATACCACACTGAGAATTACGGTAATTCCACAGAGTGAATCACAATAATTACACAGTGAGAATCGTGGTAATACCACACAGAGAATCAAGATAATTCCACTGAGTGAATCACTGTAATTACGCAGTGTGAATCACGGTAATAACACACTGAGGATCACGGTAATTCCACAGTGCGTATGACAGTAATAACAGACTGAGAATCACGGTAATTCCATAGTGTCAATCACGGTAATTCCACAGAGTGATTCATGGCAATTCCACAGTGTGAATCATGGTAAGTACAAACTGAGAATCACAGTAATTCGACAGTGCGAATCACGGTAATAACACACTGAGAATTACGATAATACCACAGTGCACATCACGGCGATTCCAAAAGTGCGAATCACAGTAGTTCCACTAAGAATCACGTTAATGCCACACTGAGAATCAGGATAATTCCACAGAGTGAATCACAGTAATTACACAGTGCGAAGCACGGTAATTTTACACTGAGATTCACGGTTAATCCACAGCGCGAATCAGGGTAATAACACACTGAGAATCAGGGCAATTCCACAGTGTGAATCACGGCAACAACACACTGAGAATCATGGTAATTCCACAGTGTGAATCACAGTAATTACACACTGAGAATCACGGTAATTCCACAGTGCGAATCACGGTAATAACACACTGTGAATCACGGCAATTCCACAGTGTGAATCACGGTAATTCCACAGTGTGAATCACAGTAATACGACACTAGGAATCACGGTAATTCCACACTGAGAATCACGGTAATTCCATAGAGTAAATTGCAGTAATTACACAGTGAGAATCATGGTAATACCACACTGAGAATCACGGTAATTCCACAGAGTTAATCACAGTAATTCCACATTGTGAATCATGGTAATTCCACACTGAGAATCACGGAAATTACACAGTGAGAATCACGGTAATTCCACAGTGTGAATCACGGTAACAACACACTGAGAATCATGGTAATTCCACAGAGTGAATCAGAGTAATTACAAAGTGAGAATCATGGTAATACCAAACTGAGAATAACGGTAATTCCACAGAGTGAATCACAGTAATTACACATTGAGAATCGTGATAATACCTCACTGAGAATCAAGGTAATTCCACAGAGTTAATCACAGTAATTACACAGTGAGAATCATGGTAATACAACACTGAAAATTACGGTAATTGCACAGAGTGAATCACGGTAATTACACAGTGAGAATCATGGTAATACCACACTGAGATTCACGGTAATTCCACAGAGTGAATCACGGCAATTACACAGTGAGGAATTATGGGAATTCCACAGTGTGAATCACGGTAACAACACACTGAGAATCATGGTAATTCCACAGAGTGAATCAGAGTAATTACACAGTGAGAATCATGGTAATACCACACTGAGAATAACGGTAATTCCACAGAGTGAATCACAATAATTACACAGTGAGAATCGTGATAATACCTCACTGAGAATCAAGGTAATTCCACAGAGTTAATCACAGTAATTACACAGTGAGAATCATGGTAATACCACACTGAAAATCAAGATAATTCCACAGAGTGAATCACAGTAATTACACAGTGTGAATCACGGTAATAACACACTGAGTATCACGGTAATTCCACAGTGCGTATGACAGTAATAACACATTGAGAATCACGGTAATTCCATAGTGTCAATCAAGGTAATTCCACAGAGCGATTCAGGCAATTCCACAGTGTGAATCAAGGTAAGTACAAACTGAGAATCACAGTAATTCCACAGTGCTAATCACGGTAATAACACACTGAGAATTACGATAATTCCACAGTGCAAATCATGGCAATTCCAAAGTGCGAATCACAGTAATTCCACTCTGAATCACGTTAATCCCACACTGAGAATCAGGATAATTCCACAGAGCGAATCACAGTAATTACACAGTGCGAATCACGGTAATTACACACTGAGAATCACGGTAATTCCACCGTGCGAATCACGGTAATAACGCAGTGAGAATCAGGGCAATTCCACAGTGTGAATCACGGTAATAACACACTGAGAATCATGGTAATTCCACAGTGTGAATCACGGTAATTACACACTGAGAATCACGGCAATTCCACAGTGCGAATCACGGTAATAAACACACTGCGAATCACGGCAATTCCACAGTGTGAATCACGGTAATTCCACAGTGCAAATCACTGTAATAACACACTGAGAATCATGGTAATTCCACAGTGTGAATCACGGTAATTCCTAGGTGCGAATCACAGTAATACCACACTGAGAATCATGGTAAATCCATACTGAGAATCACGGTAATTCCACAGAGTGAATCACAGTAACTACACAGTGAGAATCATGGTAATACCACACTGAGAATTACGGCAATTTCACAGAGTTAATCACAGTAATTACACAGTGAGAATCATGGTAATACCACACAGAGAATCAAGATAATTCCACAGAGTGAATCACAGTAATTACGCAGTGTGAATCACGGTAATAACACACTGAGTATCACGGTAATTCCACAGTGCGTATGACAGTAATAACAGACTGAGAATCACGGTAATTCCATAGTGTCAATCACGGTAATTCCACAGAGCGATTCATGGCAATTCCACACTGTGAATCATGGTAAGTAAAAACTGAGATTCACAGTAATTCCACAATGCGAATCACGGTAATAACACACTGAGAATTACGATAATACCACAGTGCACATCATGGCAATTCCAAAGTGCGAATCACAGTAGTTCCACTAAGAATCACGTTAATCCCACACTGAGAATCAGGATAATTCCACAAAGTGAATCACAGTAATTACACAGTGCGAATCACGGTAATTTTACACTGAGATTCACAGTTAATCCACAGTGCGAATCAGGGTAATAACACACTGAGAATCAGGGCAATTCCACAGTGTGAATCACGGCAACAACACACTGAGAATCATGGTAATTCCACAGTGTGAATCACAGTAATTACACACTGAGAATCACGGTAATTCCACAGTGCGAATCACGGTAATAACACACTGTGAATCATGGTAATTCCACAGTGTGAATCACGGTAATTCCACAGTGTGAATCACATTAATACCACACTCAGAATCACGGTAATTCCACACTGAGAATCACGGTAATTCCATAGAGTAAATTGCAGTAATTACACAGTGAGAATCATGGTAATACCACACTGAGAATCACGGTAATTCCACAGAGTTAATCACAGTAATTCCACATTGTGAATCATGGTAATTCGACAGAGTGAATCACAGTAATTACACAGTGAGAATCATGGTAATACCAAACTGAGAATAACGGTAATTCCACAGAGTGAATCACAGTAATTACACAGTGAGAATCGTGATAATACCTCACTGAGAATCAAGGTAATTCCACAGAGTTAATCACAGTAATTACACAGTGAGAATCATGTTAATACAACACTGAAAATCAAGGTAATTCCACAGTGCGAATCACGGTAATTCCACAGTGCGAATGACCGTAATACAACAGTGTAAATCACGGTAATCCCACACTGTGAATCGCGGTAATTTCACACTGTGAATCACGGTAATTCCACTGAGCAATTCTCGGTAATTCCACACAGTGAATCATGATAATTCCAAAGTGTGAATCATGGTAATTCCAAACGGAGAATCATGCTAATTCCACACTGAGATTCACGGTAATTCCACAGAGTGAATCACGGTAATTACACAGTGAGAATCATGGTGATACCACACTGAGATTCACGGTAATTCCACAGAGTGAATCACGGCAATTACACTGTGAGAATCACGGTAATTCCACAGTGTGAATCACGGTAACAACACACTGAGAATCATGGTAATTCCACAGAGTGAATCAGAGTAATTACACAGTGAGAATCATGGTAATACCACACTGAGAATAACGGTAATTCCACAGAGTGAATCACAGTAATTACACAGTGAGAATCGTGATAATACCTCACTGAGAATCAAGGTAATTCCACAGAGTTAATCAGAGTAATTACACAGTGAGAATCATGGTAATACCACACTGAAAATCAAGATAATTCCACAGAGTGAATCACAGTAATTACACAGTGTGAATCACGGTAATAACACACTGAGTATCACGGTAATTCCACAGTGCGTATGACAGTAATAACACATTGAGAATCACGGTAATTCCATAGTGTCAATCACGGTAATTCCACAGAGCGATTCAGGCAATTCCACAGTGTGAATCACGGTTATTCCACAGTGCAAATCACTGTAATAACACACTGAGAATCATGGTAATTCCACAGTGTGAATCACGGTAATTCCACAGTGCGAATCACAGTAATACCACACTGAGAATCATGGTAAATCCATACTGAGAATCACGGTAATTCCACAGAGTGAATCACAGTAACTACACAGTGAGAATCATGGTAATACCACACTGAGAATTACGGTAATTCCACAGAGTTAATCACAGTACTTACACTGTGAGAATCATGGTAATACCACACAGAGAATCAAGATAATTCCACAGTGTGAATCACGGTAATAACACACTGAGGATCACGGTAATTCCACAGTGCGTATGACAGTAATAACAGACTGAGATTCAAAGTAATTCCATAGTGTCAATCACGGTAAGTCCACAGAGCGATTCATGGCAATACCACAGTGTGAATCATGGTAGGTACAAACTGAGAATCACAGTAATTCCACAGTGCGAATCACGGTAATAACACACTGAGAATTACGATAATACCACAGTGCACATCACGGCAATTCCAAAGTGCGAATCACAGTAGTTCCACTAAGAATCACGTTAATCCCACACTGAGAATCAGGATAATTCCACAGAGTGAATCACAGTAATTACACAGTGCGAATCACGGTAATTTCACACTGAGATTCACGGTTAATCCACAGGGCGAATCACGGTAATAACACACTGAGAATCAGGGCAATTCCACAGTGTGAATCACGGCTACAACACACTGAGAATCATGGTAATTCCACAGGTTGAATCACAGTAATTACACACTGAGAATCACGGTAATTCCACAGTGCGAATCACGGTAATAACACACTGTGAATCACGGCAATTCCACAGTGTGAATCACGGTAATTCCACAGTGTGAATCACAGTAATACCACACTCAGAATCACGGTAATTCCACACTGAGAATCACAGTAATTCCATAGAGTAAATTGCAGTAATTACAAAGTGAGAATCATGGTAATTCCACACTGAGTATCACGGTAATTCCACAGTGTGAATCACGGTAATAACACACTAAGAATTACAGTAATTCCACAGTGTGAATCACGCTAATAACACACTGAGAATCACAATAATTCCACAGTGCAAATGATGGCAATTCGAAAGTGCGAATCACGGAAATTCCACTCAGAATCTCGTTAATCCCACAGTGAGAATCAGTGTAATTCCACGGAGTGAATCACAGTAATTACACACTGCGATTCACGGTAATTGCAAAGTGCGCATCACAGTAATAACACACTCAGAATCATGGTAATTCCACAGTGTGAAACACGGTAATTACACACTGAGAATCACGGTAATTCCACAGTGCGAATCACGGTAATAACACACTGAGAATCACGGTAATTCCACAGTGTGAATCACGGTAATAACACACTGAGAATCACGGCAATTCCACAGTGCGAATCATGGCAATTTCACAGTGCGAATCATGGCAATTTCACAGTGCGAATCATGGCAATTTCATAGTGCGAATGACGGTAATACAACACTGAGAATCACGGTAAACCCACAGTGTGAATGATGGTAATACCACACTGAGAATCACGGTAATTCCACAGTGCGAATCACGGTAATAACACAGTGAGAATCACGGTAATTCAACAGTGTGAATCACGGTAATTCCACAGTGCGATCATGGTAATTCCACAGTGCGATTCATGGTAATTCCACAATGTGAATGACCGTAATACAACAGTGTAAATCACGGTAATCCCACACTGTGAATCACGGTAATTCCACACTGTGAATCACGGTAATTCCACTGAGCAAATCACGGTAATTCCACACAGTGAATCACGATAATTCCAAAGTGTGAATCACGGTAATTCCACAGAGTGAATCACGGTAATTACACAGTGAGAATCATGGTAATCCCACACTGAGAATCAGGATAATTCCACAGAGCGAATCACAGTAATTACACAGTGCGAATCACGGTAATTACACACTGAGAATCACGGTAATTCCACCGTGCGAATCACGGTAATAACGCAATGAGAATCAGGGCAATTCCACAGTGTGAATCACGGTAATAACACACTGAGAATCATGGTAATTCCACAGTGTGAATCACGGTAATTACACACTGAGAATCACGGCAATTCCACAGTGCGAATCACGGTAATAACACACTGCGAATCACGGCAATTCCACAGTGTGAATCATGGTAATTGCACTGTGTGAATCACTGTAATAACACACTGAGAATCATGGTAATTCCACAGTGTGAATCACGGTAAATCCACAGTGCGAATCACAGTAATACCACACGGCGAATCATGGTAAATCCATACTGAGAATCACGGTAATTCCACAGAGTGAATCACAGTAACTACACAGTGAGAATCATGGTAATACCACACTGAGAATCACGGCAATTCCACAGTGCGAATCACGGTAATAACACACTGAGAATCATGGTAATTCCACAGTGTGAATCACGGTAATTCCACAGTGCGAATCACAGTAATACCAGATTGCGAATCATGGTAAATCCATACTGAGAATCACGATAATTCCACAGAGTGAATCACAGTAACTGCACAGTGAGAATCATGGTAATACCACACTGAGAATCACGGTAATTCCACAGAGTTAATCACAGTAATTACACAGTGAGAATCATGGTAATACCACACAGAGAATCAAGATAATTCCACAGAGTGAATCACAGTAATTACGCAGTGTGAATCACGGTAATAACACACTGAGTATCATGGTAATTCCACAGTGCGTATGACAGTAATAACACACTGAGAATCACGGTAATTCCATAGTGTCAATCACGGTAATACCACAGAGCGATTCATGGCAATTCCACAGTGTGAATCATGGTAAGTACAAACTGAGAATCACAATAATTCCACAGTGCGAATCACGGTAATAACACACTGAGAATTACGATAATACCACAGTGCACATCATGGCAATTCCAAAGTGCGAATCACAGTAGTTCCACTAAGAATCTCGTTAATCCCACACTGAGAATCAGGATAATTCCACAGAGTGAATCACAGTAATTACACAGTGCGAATCATGGTAATTTTACACTGAGAATCACGCTTAATCCACAGTGCGAATCACGGTAATAACACATTGAGAATCAGGGCAATTCCACAGTGTGAATCACGGCAATAACACACTGAGAATCATGGTAATTCCACAGTGCGAATCACGGTAATAACACACTGTGAATCACGGCAATTCCACAGTGTGAATCACGGTAATTCCACAGTGTGAATCACAGTAATACCACACTCAGAATCATGGTGATTCCACACTGAGAATCACGGTAATTCCACAGAGTAAATCACAGTAATTACACAGTGAGAATCATGGTAATACCACACTGAGAATCACGGTAATTCCACAGAGTTAATCACAATACTTCCACTTTGTGAATCATGGTAATTCCACACTGAGAATCACGGTAATTCCACAGAGTGAATCACGGTAATTACACAGTGAGAATCATGGTAATTCCACAGTGCGAATCACGGTAACCACACACTGAGAATCATGGTAATTCCACAGAGTGAATCAGAGTAATTACACAGTGAGAATCATGGTAATACCACACTGAGAATCAAGGTAATTCCACTGAGTGAATCACAGTAATTACACAGTGTGAATCATGCTAATAACTCACTGAGTATCACGGTAATTCCACAGTGTGAATCACGGTAATAACACACCCAGAATCACGGTAATTCCACAGTGTCAATCACGGTAATTCCACAGTGTGAATCACGGTAAGTGCAAACTCAGAATCATGGTAATTCCACAGTGTGAATCACGGTAATAACACACTGAGAATTACAGTAATTCCACACTGAGAATCACGATAATTCCACAGTGCAAATGATGGCAATTCGAAAGTGCGAATCACGGAAATTCCACTCAGGATCTCATTAATCCCTCACTGAGGATCAGGGTAATTCCACGGAGTGAATCACAGTAATTACACATTGCGATTCACGGTAATTGCACAGTGCGTATCACAGTAATAACACACTCAGAATCATGGTAATTCCACAGTGTGAAACACGGTAATTACACACTGAGAATCACGGTAATTCCACAGTGCGAATCACGGTAATAACACACTGAGAATCACGGTAATTCCACAGTGTGAATCACGGTAATAACACACTGAGAATCACGGCAATTCCACAGTGCGAATCATGGCAATTTCACAGTGCGAATCATGGCAATTTCACAGTGCGAATCATGGCAATTTCATAGTGCGAATGACGGTAATACCACACTGAGAATCACGGTAAACCCACAGTGTGAATGATGGTAATACCACACTGATAATCACGGTAATTCCACAATGCGAATCACGGTAATAACACAGTGAGAATCACGGTAATTCAACAGTGTGAATCACGGTAATTCCACAGTGCGAATCACGGTAATTCCACAGTGCGATTCATGGTAATTCCACAATGTGAATGACCGTAATACAACAGTGTAAATCACGGTAATCCCACACTGTGAATCACGATAATTCCAAAGTGTGAATCACGGTAATTCCACAGAGCGATTCATGGCAATTCCACAGTGTGAATCAAGGTAAGTACAAACTGAGAATCACAGTAATTCCACAGTGCGAATCACGGTAATAACACACTGAGAATTACGATAATTCCACAGTGCAAATCATGGCAATTCCAAAGTGCGAATCACAGTAATTCCACTCTGAATCACGTTAATCCCACACTGAGAATCAGGATAATTCCACAGAGCGAATCACAGTAATTACACAGTGCGAATCACGGTAATTACACACTGAGAATCACGGTAATTCCACCATGCGAATCACGGTAATAACGCAGTGAGAATCATGGCAATTCCACACTGTGAATCACGGTAATAACACACTGAGAATCATGGTAATTCCACAGTGTGAATCACGGTAATTACACACTGAGAATCACAGCAATTCCACAGTGCGAATCACGGTAATAACACACTGCGAATCATGGTAATACCACACTGAGAATCACGGCAATTCCGCAGTGCGAATCACGGTAATAACACACTGAGAATCATGGTAATTCCACAGTGTGAATCACGGTAATTCCACAGTGCGAATCACAGTAATACCACACTGCGAATCATGGTAAATCCATACTGAGAATCACGGTAATTCCACAGAGTGAATCACAGTAACTACACAGTGAGAATCATGGTAATACCACACTGAGAATCACGGTAATTCCACAGAGTTAATCACAGTAATTACACAGTGAGAATCATGGTAATACCACACAGAGAATCAAGATAATTCCACAGAGTGAATCACAGTAATTACGCAGTGTGAATCACGGTAATAACACACTGAGGATCACGGTAATTCCACAGTGCGTATGACAGTAATAACACACTGAGAATCACGGTAATACCACAGAGCGATTCATGGCAATTCCACAGTGTGAATCATGGTAAGTACAAACTGAGAATCACAGTAATTCCACAGTGCGAATCACGGTAATAACACACTGAGAATTACGATAATACCACAGTGCACATCATGGCAATTCCAAAGTGCGAATCACAGTAGTTCCACTAAGAATCACGTTAATCCCACACTGAGAATCAGGATAATTCCACAGAGTGAATCACAGTAATTACACAGTGCGAAGCACGGTAATTTTACACTGAGAATCACGGTTAATCCACAGTGCGAATCACGGTAATAACACACTGAGAATCAGGGCAATTCCAAAGTGTGAATCACGGCAATTACACACTGAGAATCACGGTAATTCCACAGTGCGAATCACAGTATTAACACACTGTGAATCACGGCAATTCCACAGTGTGAATCACGGTAATTCCACAGTGTGAATCACAGTAATACCAAATTCAGAATCATGGTAATTCCACACTGAGAATCACGGTAATTCCACAGAGTAAATCACAGTAATTACACAGTGAGAATCATGGTAATACCACACTGAGAATCACGGCAATTCCACAGAGTTAATCACAGTAATTCCACATTGTGAATCATGGTAATTCCACACTGAGAATCACGGTAATTCCACAGAGTGAATCACGGTAATTACAGAGTGAGAATCATAGTAATTCCATAGTGTGAATCACGGTAACCACACACTGAGAATCATGGTAATTCCACAGAGTGAATCAGAGTAATTACACAGTGAGAATCATGGTAATACCACACTGAGAATAACGGGAATTCCTCAGAGTGGATCACAGTAATTACACAGTGAGAATCGTGGTAATACCACAATGAGAATCAAGGTAATTCCACTGAGTGAATCACAGTAATTACACAGTGTGAATCATGCTAATAACTCACTGAGTATCACGGTAATTCCACAGTGTGAATCACGGTAATAACACACTGAGAATCACGGTAATTCCACAGTGTCAATCACGGCAATTCCACAGTGTGATTCATGGCAATTCCACAGTGTGAATCACGGTAAGGGCAAACTCAGAATCATGGTAATTCCACAGTGTGAATCAAGGTAATAACACACTGAGAATCACGATAATTCCACAGTGCAAATGATGGCAATTCGAAAGTGTGAATCACGGAAATTCCACTCAGAATCTCGTTAATGCCACACTTAGAATCAGGGTAATTCCACGGAGTGAATCACAGTAATTACACAGTGAGAATCATGGTAATACCACAGAGAGAATCAAGATAATTCCACAGAGTGAATCACAGTAATTACGCAGTGTGAATCACGGTAATAACACACTGAGGATCACGGTAATACCACAGTGCGTATGACAGTAATAACACACTGAGAATCACGGTAATTCCAAAGTGTCAATCACGGTAATTCCACAGTGCGATTCATGGCAATTCCACAGTGTGAATCATGGTAAGTACAAACTGAGAATCACAGTAATTCCACAGTGCGAATCACGGTAATAACATACTGAGAATTACGATAATACCACAGTGCACATCATGGCAATTCCAAAGTGCGAATCACAGTAGTTCCACTAAGAATCACGTTAATCCCACAATGAGAATCAGGATAATTCCACAGAGTGAATCACAGTAATTACACAGTGCGAATCACGGTAATTTTACACTGAGAATCACAGTTAATCCACAGTGCGAATCACGGTAATAACACACTGAGAATCAGGGCAATTCCACAATGCGAATCACGGCAATAACACACTGAGAATCATGGTAATTCCACAGTGTGAATCACGGTAATTACACACAGAGAATCACGGTAATTCCACAGTGCGAATCACGGTAATAACACACTGTGAATCACGGCAATTCCAAAGTGAGAATCACGGTAATTCCACAGTGTGAATCAGAGTAATACCACACACAGAATCATGGTAATTCCACACTGAGAATCACGGTAATTCCACAGAGTAAATCACAGTAATTACACAGTGAGAATCATGGTAATACCACACTGAGACTCACGGTAATTCCACAGAGTTAATCACAGTAATTCCACATTGTGAATCATGGTAATTCCACACTGAGAATCACGGTAATTCCACAGAGTGAATCAGGTAATTATACAGTGAGAATCATTGTAATTCCTTAGTGTGAATCACGGTAACCACACATTGAGAATAATGGTAATTCCACAGTGTGAATCATGGTAATTCCACAGTTTAAATCACGGTAATTCCACAGTGAAAATCACGGTAATACCGCAGTGTGAATCACGGTAATTACACAGTGAGAATAACGGTAATAACACACTGAGAATAACGGTATTCCACAGTGCGAATTATGGTAATTCCAAACTGAGAATCATGGTAATTCCACACTGAGAATCACGGTAATTGCACAGAGTGAATCATGGTAATTACACAGTGAGAATCATGGTAATACCACACTGAGAATCACGGTAATTCCACAGAGTGAATCACGGCAATTACACAGTGAGTATTATGGTAATTCCACAGTGTGAATCACGGTAACAACACACTAAGAATCATGGTAATTCCACAGAGTGAATCAGAGTAATTACACAGTGAGAATCATGGTAATACCACACTGAGAATAACGGTAATTCCACAGAGTGAATCACAGTAATTACACAGTGAGAATCGTGATAATACCACACTGAGAATCAAGGTAATTCCACACAGTTAATCACAGTAATGACACAGTGAGAATCATGGTAATACCGCACTGAAAATTACGGAATTTCCACAGAGTGAATCACGGTAATTACACAGTGAGAATCGTGGTAATACCACACTGAAAATCAAGATAATTCCACAGAGTGAATCGCAGTAATTACACAGTGTGAATCACGGTAATAACACACTGAGTATCAAGGTAATTCCACAGTGCGTATGACAGTAATAACACATTGAGAATCACAGTAATTCCATATTGTCAATCACGGTAATTCCACAGAGCGATTCATGGCAATTGCACAGTGTGAATGAAGGTAAGTACTAAATGAGAAGCACAGTAATTCCACAGTGCGAATCACAGTAATAACACACTGGGAATTACGATAATTCCACAGTGCAAATCATGGCAATTCCAAAGTGCGAATCACAGTAATTCCACTCAGAATCACGTTAATCCCACACTGAGAATAAGGATAATTCCACAGAGCGAATCACAGTAATTACACAGTGCGAATCACGGTAATTACACACTAAGAATCACGGTAATTCCACCGTGCGAATCACGGTAATAACGCAGTGAGAATCAGGGAAATTCCACAGTGTGAATCACGGTAATAACAGACTGAGAATCATGGTAATTCCACAGTGTGAATCACGCTAATTACACAATGAGAATCACGGCAATTCCACAGTGTGAATCACGGTAATAACACACTGCGAATCACGGCAATTCCACAGTGTGAATCACGGTAATTCCACTGTGCGAATCACTGTAATAACACACTGAGAATCATGGTAATACCACACTGAGAATCACGGTAATTCGACAGAGTGAATCACAGTAATTCCACTTTGTGAATCATGGTAATTCCACACTGAGAATCACGGTAATTCCACAGAGTAAATCACAGTAATTACACAGTGAGAATCATGGTAATACCGCACTGAGAATCACGGTAATACCACAGAGTTAATCACAGTAATTCCACATTGTGAATCATGGTAATTCCACACTGAGAATCACGGTAATTCCACAGAGTGAATCACGGTAATTACACAGTGAGAATCATGGTAATTCCACAGTGTGAATCACGGTAACCACACACTGAGAATCATGGTAATTCCACAGAGTGAATCAGAGTAATTACACAGTGAGAATCATGGTAATACCACACTGAGAATAACGGTAATTCCTCAGAGTGGATCACAGTAATTACACAGTGAGAATCGTGGTAATACCACACTGAGAATCAAGGTAATTCCACAGAGTGAATCACAGTAATTACACAGTGTGAATCATGCTAATAACTCACTGAGTATCACGGTAATTCCACAGTGCGAATCACGGTAATAACACACTGAGAATCACGATAATTCCACAGTGCAAATGATGGCAATTCGAACGTGTGAATCACGGAAATTCCACTCAGAATCTCGTTAATCCCACACTGAGAATCAGGGTAATTCCACGGAGTGAATCACAGTAATTGCACAGTGCGATTCACGGTAATTGCACAGTGCGCATCACAGTAATAACACACTCAGAATCATGGTAATTCCACAGTGTGAAACACGGTAATTACACACTGAGAATCACGATAATTCCACAGTGCAATTGATGGCAATTCGAAAGTGCGAATCACGGAAATTCCACTCAGAATCTCGTTAATCCCACACTGAGAATCAGGGTAATACCACGGAGTGAATCACAGTAATTACACAGTGCGATTCACGGTAATTGCACAGTGCGCATCACAGTAATAACACACTCAGAATCATGGTAATTCCACAGTGCGAAACACGGTAATTACACACTGAGAATCACGGTAATTCCACAGTGCGAATCACGGTAATAACACACTGAGAATCACGGTAATTCCACAGTGTGAATCACGGTAATAACACACTGAGAATCACGGCAATTCCACAGTGCGAATCATGGCAATTTCACAGTGCAAAATGGCAATTTCACAGTGCAAATCATGGGAATTTCATAGTGCGAATGACGGTAATACCACACTGAGAATCACGGTAAACCCACAGTGTGAATGATGGTAATACCACACTGAGAATCACGGTAATTCCACAGTGCGAATCACGGTAATAACACAGTGAGAATCACGGTAATTCAACAGTGTAAATCACGGTAATTCCACAGTGCGAATCACGGTAATTCCACAGTGCGAATCATGGTAATTCCACAATGTGAATGACCGTAATACAACAGTGTAAATCACGGTAATCCCACAGTGTAAATCACGGTAATTCCACACTGTGAATCACGGTAATGCCACTGAGCAAATCACGGTAATTCCACACAGTGAATCACGATAATTCCAAAGTGTGAATCACGGTAATTCCACAGTGTGAATCACGATAATTCCACACTGAGAATCCTGGTAATTCCACAGTGCGAATCATGGTATTTACACAGTGTGAATCACGGTAAATACACAGTGCAAATCACGGGAAATACAGAGTGTGAATCATGGTATTTCCACAATGCGAATCACAGTAATTCCACAGTGTGAATCCCGGTAATTACAGAGTGTGAATTACGGTAATTCCACAGTGAGAATCACGGTAATTCCACAGTGTGAATCAAGGTAATTCCACAGTGAGAATCACGGTAATTCCACAGTGTGAATCACGGTATTTACACAGTGAGAATCACGGTAATTCCACAGTGTGAATCATGGTAATTCCACAGTTTAAATCACGGTAATTGCACAGTGAAAATCACGGTAATACCACAGTGTGAATCACGGTAATTACACAGTGAGAATAACGGTAATAAAACACTGAGGATAACGATATTCCATAGTGCGAATCATGGTAATTCCAAACTGAGAATCATGGTAATTCCACACAGAGAATCACGGTAATTCCACAGAGTGAATCACGGTAATTACACAGTGAGAAACAACGTAATACCACACTGGGAATCACGGTAATTCCACCGAGTGAATCACGGCAATTACACTGAGTATTATGGTAATTCCACAGTGTGAATCACGGTAACAACACACTAAGAATCATGGTAATTCCAAAGAGTGAATCAGAGTAATTACACAGTGAGAATCATGGTAATACCACACTGAGAATAACGGTAATTCCACAGAGTGAATCACAGTAATTACACAGAGAGAATCGTGATAATACCACACTGAGAATCAAGGTAATTCCACAGAGTTAATCACAGTAATGACACAGTGAGAATCATGTTAATACCACACTGAAAATTACGGAATTTCCACAGAGTGAATCACGGTAATTACACAGTGAGAATCATGGTAATACCACACTGAAAATCAAGATAATTCCACAGAGTGAATCACAGTAATTGCACAGTGTGAATCACAGTAATAACACAATGAGTATCACGGTAATTCCACAGTGTGTATGACAGTAATAACACATTGAGAATCACGGTAATTCAATAGTGTCAATCACGGTAATTCCACAGAGCGATTCATGGCAATTCCACAGTGTGAATCAAGATAAGTACAAACTGAGAATCACAGTAATTCCACAGTGTGAATCACGGTAATAACACACTGGGAATTACGATAATTCCACAGTGCAAATCATGGCAATTCCAAAGTGCGAATCACAGTAATTCCACTCAGACTCACGTTAATCCCACACTGAGAATCAGGATAATTCCACAGAGCGAATCACAGTAATTACACAGTGCGAATCACGGTAATTACACACTGAGAATCACGGTAATTCCATCGTGCGAATCACGGTAATAACGCAGTGAGAATCAGGGCAATTCCACAGTGTGAATCACGGTAATAACACACTGAGAATCATGGTAATTCCACAGTGTGATTCACGGTAATTACACAATGAGAATCACGGCAATTCCACAGTGCGAATCACGGTAATAACACACTGCGAATCACGGCAATTGCACAGTGTGAATCACGGTAATTCCACTGTGCGAATCACTGTAATAACACACTGAGAATCATGGTAATACCACACTGAGAATCACGGTAATTCCACAAAGTGAATCACAGTAATTGCACTTTGTGAATCATGGTAATTCCACACTTAGAATCACGGTAATTCCACAGAGTAAATCACAGTAATTACACAGTGAGAATCATTGTAATACCACACTGAGAATCACGGTAATTCCACAGAGTTAATCACAGTAATTCCACTTTGTGAATCATGGTAATTCCACACTGAGAATCACGGTAATTCCACAGAGTGAATCACGGTAATTACACAGTGAGAATCATGGTAATTCCACAGTGTGAATCACGGTAACCACACACTGAGAATCATGGTAATTCCACAGAGTGAATCAGAGTAATTACACAGTGAGAATCATGGTAATACCACACTGAGAATAACGGGAATTCCTCAGAGTGGATCACAGTAATTACACAGTGAGAATCGTGGTAATACCACACTGAGAATCAAGGTAATTCCACAGAGTGAATCACAGTAATTACACAGTGTGAATCATGCTAATAACTCACTGAGTATCACGGGAATTCCACAGTGCGAATCACGGTAATAACACACTGAGAATCACGATAATTCCACAGTGCAAATGATGGCAATTCGAAAGTGCGAATCACGGAAATTCCACTCAGAATCTCCTTAATCCCACACTGAGAATCAGGGTAATTCCACGGAGTGAATCACAGTAATTGCACAGTGCGATTCACGGTAATTGCACAGTGCGCATCACAGTAATAACACACTCAGAATCATGGTAATTCCACAGTGTGAAACACGGTAATTACACACTGAGAATCACGATAATTCCACAGTGCAATTGATGGCAATTCGAAAGTGCGAATCACGGAAATTCCACTCAGAATCTCATTAATCCCACACTGAGAATCAGGGTAATACCACGGAGTGAATCACAGTAATTACACAGTGCGATTCACTGTAATTGCACAGTGTGCATCACAGTAATAACACACTGAGAATCATTGTAATTCCACAGTGTGAAACACAGTAATTACACACTGAGAATCACGGTTATTCCACAGTGCGAATCACGGTAATAACACACTGAGAATCACGGTAATTCCACAGTGTGAATCACGGTAATAACACACTGAGAATCACGGCAATTCCAAAGTGCGAATCATGGCAATTTCACAGTGCGAATCATGGCAATTTCACAGTGCGAATCATGGCAATTTCATAGTGCGAATGACGGTAATACCACACTGAGAATCACGGTAAACCCACAGTGTGAATGATGGTAATACCACACTGAGAATCACGGTAATTCCACAGTGCGAATCACGGTAATAACACAGTGAGAATCACGGTAATTCAACAGTGTAAATCACGGTAATTCCACTGTGCGAATCACGGTAATTCCACAGTGCGAATCATGGTAATTCCACAATGTGAATGACCGTAATACAACAGTGTAAATCACGGTAATCCCACACTGTGAATCACGGTAATTCCACACTGTGAATCACGGTAATTCCACTGAGCAAATCACGGTAATTCCACACAGTGAATCACGATAATTCCAAAGTGTGAATCACGGTAATTCCACAGTGTGAATCACGGTAAATACACAGTGCAAATCACGGGAAATAAAGAGTGTGAATCATGGTAATAACACACTGAGAATCACGGTAATTCCACAGTGTCAATCACGGCAATTCCACAGTGTGATTCATGGCAATTCCACAGTGTGAATCACGGTAAGGGCAAACTCAGAATCATGGTAATTCCACAGTGTGAATCAAGGTAATAACACACTGAGAATCACGATAATTCCACAGTGCAAATGATGGCAATTCGAAAGTGTGAATCACGGAAATTCCACTCAGAATCTCGTTAATGCCACACTTAGAATCAGGGTAATTCCACGGAGTGAATCACAGTAATTACACAGTGAGAATCATGGTAATACCACAGAGAGAATCAAGATAATTCCACAGAGTGAATCACAGTAATTACGCAGTGTGAATCACGGTAATAACACACTGAGGATCACGGTAATACCACAGTGCGTATGACAGTAATAACACACTGAGAATCACGGTAATTCCAAAGTGTCAATCACGGTAATTCCACAGTGCGATTCATGGCAATTCCACAGTGTGAATCATGGTAAGTACAAACTGAGAATCACAGTAATTCCACAGTGCGAATCACGGTAATAACATACTGAGAATTACGATAATACCACAGTGCACATCATGGCAATTCCAAAGTGCGAATCACAGTAGTTCCACTAAGAATCACGTTAATCCCACAATGAGAATCAGGATAATTCCACAGAGTGAATCACAGTAATTACACAGTGCGAATCACGGTAATTTTACACTGAGAATCACAGTTAATCCACAGTGCGAATCACGGTAATAACACACTGAGAATCAGGGCAATTCCACAATGCGAATCACGGCAATAACACACTGAGAATCATGGTAATTCCACAGTGTGAATCACGGTAATTACACACAGAGAATCACGGTAATTCCACAGTGCGAATCACGGTAATAACACACTGTGAATCACGGCAATTCCAAAGTGAGAATCACGGTAATTCCACAGTGTGAATCAGAGTAATACCACACACAGAATCATGGTAATTCCACACTGAGAATCACGGTAATTCCACAGAGTAAATCACAGTAATTACACAGTGAGAATCATGGTAATACCACACTGAGACTCACGGTAATTCCACAGAGTTAATCACAGTAATTCCACATTGTGAATCATGGTAATTCCACACTGAGAATCACGGTAATTCCACAGAGTGAATCAGGTAATTATACAGTGAGAATCATTGTAATTCCTTAGTGTGAATCACGGTAAACACACATTGAGAATAATGGTAGTTCCACAGTGTGAATCATGGTAATTCCACAGTTTAAATCACGGTAATTCCACAGTGAAAATCACGGTAATACCACAGTGTGAATCACGGTAATTACACAGTGAGAATAACGGTAATAACACACTGAGAATAACGGTATTCCACAGTGCGAATTATGGTAATTCCAAACTGAGAATCATGGTAATTCCACACTGAGAATCACGGTAATTGCACAGAGTGAATCATGGTAATTACACAGTGAGAATCATGGTAATACCACACTGAGAATCACGGTAATTCCACAGAGTGAATCACGGCAATTACACAGTGAGTATTATGGTAATTCCACAGTGTGAATCACGGTAACAACACACTAAGAATCATGGTAATTCCACAGAGTGAATCAGAGTAATTACACAGTGAGAATCATGGTAATACCACACTGAGAATAACGGTAATTCCACAGAGTGAATCACAGTAATTACACAGTGAGAATCGTGATAATACCACACTGAGAATCAAGGTAATTCCACACAGTTAATCACAGTAATGACACAGTGAGAATCATGGTAATACCGCACTGAAAATTACGGAATTTCCACAGAGTGAATCACGGTAATTACACAGTGAGAATCGTGGTAATACCACACTGAAAATCAAGATAATTCCACAGAGTGAATCGCAGTAATTACACAGTGTGAATCACGGTAATAACACACTGAGTATCAAGGTAATTCCACAGTGCGTATGACAGTAATAACACATTGAGAATCACAGTAATTCCATATTGTCAATCACGGTAATTCCACAGAGCGATTCATGGCAATTGCACAGTGTGAATGAAGGTAAGTACTAAATGAGAAGCACAGTAATTCCACAGTGCGAATCACAGTAATAACACACTGGGAATTACGATAATTCCACAGTGCAAATCATGGCAATTCCAAAGTGCGAATCACAGTAATTCCACTCAGAATCACGTTAATCCCACACTGAGAATAAGGATAATTCCACAGAGCGAATCACAGTAATTACACAGTGCGAATCACGGTAATTACACACTAAGAATCACGGTAATTCCACCGTGCGAATCACGGTAATAACGCAGTGAGAATCAGGGAAATTCCACAATGTGAATCACGGTAATAACAGACTGAGAATCATGGTAATTCCACAGTGTGAATCACGCTAATTACACAATGAGAATCACGGCAATTCCACAGTGTGAATCACGGTAATAACACACTGCGAATCACGGCAATTCCACAGTGTGAATCACGGTAATTCCACTGTGCGAATCACTGTAATAACACACTGAGAATCATGGTAATACCACACTGAGAATCACGGTAATTCGACAGAGTGAATCACAGTAATTCCACTTTGTGAATCATGGTAATTCCACACTGAGAATCACGGTAATTCCACAGAGTAAATCACAGTAATTACACAGTGAGAATCATGGTAATACCGCACTGAGAATCACGGTAATACCACAGAGTTAATCACAGTAATTCCACATTGTGAATCATGGTAATTCCACACTGAGAATCACGGTAATTCCACAGAGTGAATCACGGTAATTACACAGTGAGAATCATGGTAATTCCACAGTGTGAATCACGGTAACCACACACTGAGAATCATGGTAATTCCACAGAGTGTATCAGAGTAATTACACAGTGAGAATCATGGTAATACCACACTGAGAATAACGGTAATTCCTCAGAGTGGATCACAGTAATTACACAGTGAGAATCGTGGTAATACCACACTGAGAATCAAGGTAATTCCACAGAGTGAATCACAGTAATTACACAGTGTGAATCATGCTAATAACTCACTGAGTATCACGGTAATTCCACAGTGCGAATCACGGTAATAACACACTGAGAATCACGATAATTCCACAGTGCAAATGATGGCAATTCGAACGTGTGAATCACGGAAATTCCACTCAGAATCTCGTTAATCCCACACTGAGAATCAGGGTAATTCCACGGAGTGAATCACAGTAATTGCACAGTGCGATTCACGGTAATTGCACAGTGCGCATCACAGTAATAACACACTCAGAATCATGGTAATTCCACAGTGTGAAACACGGTAATTACACACTGAGAATCACGATAATTCCACAGTGCAATTGATGGCAATTCGAAAGTGCGAATCACGGAAATTCCACTCAGAATCTCATTAATCCCACACTGAGAATCAGGGTAATACCACGGAGTGAATCACAGTAATTACACAGTGCGATTCACGGTAATTGCACAGTGCGCATCACAGTAATAACACACTCAGAATCATGGTAATTCCACAGTGCGAAACACGGTAATTACACACTGAGAATCACGGTAATTCCACAGTGCGAATCACGGTAATAACACACTGAGAATCACGGTAATTCCACAGTGTTAATCACGGTAATAACACACTGAGAATCACGGCAATTCCACAGTGCGAATCATGGCAATTTCACAGTGCAAAATGGCAATTTCACAGTGCAAATCATGGGAATTTCATAGTGCGAATGACGGTAATACCACACTGAGAATCACGGTAAACCCACAGTGTGAATGATGGTAATACCACACTGAGAATCACGGTAATTCCACAGTGCGAATCACGGTAATAACACAGTGAGAATCACGGTAATTCAACAGTGTAAATCACGGTAATTCCACAGTGCGAATCACGGTAATTCCACAGTGCGAATCATGGTAATTCCACAATGTGAATGACCGTAATACAACAGTGTAAATCACGGTAATCCCACAGTGTAAATCACGGTAATTCCACACTGTGAATCACGGTAATGCCACTGAGCAAATCACGGTAATTCCACACAGTGAATCACGATAATTCCAAAGTGTGAATCACGGTAATTCCACAGTGTGAATCACGATAATTCCACACTGAGAATCCTGGTAATTCCACAGTGCGAATCATGGTATTTACACAGTGTGAATCACGGTAAATACACAGTGCAAATCACGGGAAATACAGAGTGTGAATCATGGTATTTCCACAATGCGAATCACAGTAATTCCACAGTGTGAATCCCGGTAATTACAGAGTGTGAATTACGGTAATTCCACAGTGAGAATCACGGTAATTCCACAGTGTGAATCAAGGTAATTCCACAGTGAGAATCACGGTAATTCCACAGTGTGAATCACGGTATTTACACAGTGAGAATCACGGTAATTCCACAGTGTGAATCATGGTAATTCCACAGTTTAAATCACGGTAATTGCACAGTGAAAATCACGGTAATACCACAGTGTGAATCACGGTAATTACACAGTGAGAATAACGGTAATAAAACACTGAGGATAACGATATTCCATAGTGCGAATCATGGTAATTCCAAACTGAGAATCATGGTAATTCCACACAGAGAATCACGGTAATTCCACAGAGTGAATCACGGTAATTACACAGTGAGAAACAACGTAATACCACACTGGGAATCACGGTAATTCCACCGAGTGAATCACGGCAATTACACTGAGTATTATGGTAATTCCACAGTGTGAATCACGGTAACAACACACTAAGAATCATGGTAATTCCAAAGAGTGAATCAGAGTAATTACACAGTGAGAATCATGGTAATACCACACTGAGAATAACGGTAATTCCACAGAGTGAATCACAGTAATTACACAGAGAGAATCGTGATAATACCACACTGAGAATCAAGGTAATTCCACAGAGTTAATCACAGTAATGACACAGTGAGAATCATGTTAATACCACACTGAAAATTACGGAATTTCCACAGAGTGAATCACGGTAATTACACAGTGAGAATCATGGTAATACCACACTGAAAATCAAGATAATTCCACAGAGTGAATCACAGTAATTGCACAGTGTGAATCACAGTAATAACACAATGAGTATCACGGTAATTCCACAGTGTGTATGACAGTAATAACACATTGAGAATCACGGTAATTCAATAGTGTCAATCACGGTAATTCCACAGAGCGATTCATGGCAATTCCACAGTGTGAATCAAGATAAGTACAAACTGAGAATCACAGTAATTCCACAGTGTGAATCACGGTAATAACACACTGGGAATTACGATAATTCCACAGTGCAAATCATGGCAATTCCAAAGTGCGAATCACAGTAATTCCACTCAGACTCACGTTAATCCCAC
>JANJGN010004666.1:0-31220 GCA_026770705.1 Isurus oxyrinchus
ACAAGTGAAACAGAGGCAAAGAGAGTGAAGGAGAGTGAATCAGAGGCAAACAGAGTGAAACAGAGGCAAACAGATTGAAACTGAGGGCAGACAGACTTAAACAGAGGCAAACAGAGGCAAAAAGAGTGAAAGAGAGGCAAACAGAGTGAAACAGAGGCAAACAGAGTGAAACGGATGCAAACAGAGTGAAACAGAGGCAAACAGATTAAAACAGAGGCAAACAGACTTAAACAGTGGCAAACAGATATATACAGAGGCTAACAGAGTGAAACAGAGGCAAGAAGACTTAAACAGAGGCAAACAGAGTGAAACAGAGGCAACAGAGTGAAACAGAGGCAAACAGAGTGAAAGAGAGGCAAACAGAGTGAAACAGAGGCAAACAGAGTGAAAGAGAAGCCAACAGGTGAAACAAGAGGCAAACAGACAGAATCAGAGGCAAACAGAGTAAAACAGAAGCAAACAGGGTGAAACAGAGGCAAGCAGAGTGAAACAAGGGCAAACTGAGTGAAACAGAGGCAATCAGACTGAAACCGAGGCAAACAGACTGAAACAGAGGCAAACAGACTAAAACAGAGGCATACAGAGTGAAACAGATGCAAACAGAATGAAACAGAGCCAAACAGAGTGTAAGAGAGGCAAACAGAGTGAAACAGAGGCAAACAGTGTGAAACAGAGTGAAACAGACGCAAGCAGAGTTAAACAGAGGCAAACAGAGTGAAACAGAGGCAAACACACTTAAAAAGAGGCAAACAGACAGAAACAGAGGCAAACAGACTGAAACTGAGGCAGACAGACTTAAACAGAGGCAAACAGACTTAAACAGAGGCAAACAGAGACAAAAAGAGTGAAATAGAGGCAAACAGAGTGAAACATAGGCGAACAGAGTGAAACAGATGCAAACACAGTGAAACAGAGGCAAACAGAGTGAAACAGAGCTGCAGAGTGAAACGGAGGCGAACAGACTGAAACAGAGGCAAACAGACTGAAACAGAGGCAAACAGAATGAAACAGAGGCAAACAGAGTGAAACGGAGGCAAACAGATTTAAACAGAGGTAAACAGAGGCATAAAGAGTAAAACAAAGGCAAAAAGAATGAAACAGAGGCAAACAGAATGAAACAGAGGCAAACAGACTGAAACAGAGGCAAACAGACTGAAACAGAGGCAAACAGACTTAAACAGTGGCAAACAGACTTAAACAGAGGCTAACAGAGTGAAACAGAGGCAAGAAGACTTAAACAGAGGCAAACAGAGTGAAACAGAGGGAAACAGAGGGAAGCAGAGGCAAACAGAGTAAAACAGAGGCAAACAGAATGAAACAGAGGCAAGAAGACTTAAACAGAGGCAAACAAAGTGAAACAGAGGCAAACAGAGTGAGACAGAGGCAACCAGAGTGAAACAGAAGCAAACAGATTGAAACAGAGGCAAACAGACTGAAACAGAGGCAAACAGACTGAAACAGAGGCAAACAGAGTTAAACAGAGGCAAACAGAGTGAAACAGAGGCAAACAGACTTAAACAGAGGCAAACATACTGAAGCAGAGGCTAACAGAGTGAAACAGAGGCAAGAAGACTTAAACAGAGGCAAACAGAGTGAAACAGAGGCAAACAGGTGAAACAAGAGGCAAACAGAGTGTGACAAGGCAAACAGAGTGAAACAGAGGCAAACAGAGTGAAAAAGATTGAAACAGAGGCAAACAGAGTGAAACAGAGGCAAACAGATTGAAACAGAGGCAAACAGAGTTAAACAGAGGCAAACAGACTGAATCAGAGGCAAAGAGGACTGAAACTGAGGGAAACAGACTTAAACAGAGGCAAACAGAGGCAAAAAGAGTGAAACAGAGGCAAACAGACTGAAACAGAGGCTAACAGAGTGAAACAGATGCAAACACAGTGAAACAGAGGCAAACAGAGTGAAACAGAGGCAAACAGAGTGAAACGGAGGCAAACGGATTTAAACAGAGTTAAACAGAGGCATAAAGAGTGAAACAAAGGCAAAAAGAGTGAAACAGAGGCAAACAGAATGAAACAGAGGCAAACAGACTGAAACAGAGGCAAACAGTCTGAAACAGAGGCAAACAGAATGAACCAGAGGCAAACAGAGTCAAATTATGGCAAACAGATTGAAATAGAGGCAAAAACTGTGAAAGAGAGGCAAACAGAGTGAAACAGAGGCAAACAGAGTGAAACAGAATGAAACAGAGGCAAAGAGAGTGAAACAGAGGCAAACAGAGTGAAACAGAAGCAAACAGATCGAAACAGAGGCAAACAGAGTGAAGCAGAGGCAAACAGAGTGAAACCAGAGGCAAACAGAGTGAAACTGAGGCAGACAGAGTGAAACAGAGGCAAACAGAGTTGAACAGAGGCAAACAGAGTGAAACAGGCAAACAGACTTAAATAGAGGCAAACAGACTTAAACAGAGGCTAACAGAGTGAAACAGAGGCAAGAAGACTTAAACAGAGGCAAACAGAGTGAAACAGAGGCAAACATAGTGAAACAGAGGGCAAACAGAGTGAAACAGAGGCAAACAGAGGCAAACAGAGTGAAACAGAGACAAACAGATTGAAACAGAGGCAAACAGAGTGAAACAGAAGACAACAGGTAAAACAAGAGGCAAACCGACTGAAACAGAGGCAAACAGAGTGAAACAAAGGCAAACACAGAGAAACAGAGGCGAACGGAGTGAAACAGAGGCAAACAGAGTGAAACAGAGGCAACTAGAGTGAAGCAGAGGCAAACAGAGTGAAACAGAGGCAAACAGAGTGATACAGAGGCAAACAGAGTGAAAAAGAGGCAAACAGGTGAAACAAGAGGCAAACAGAGAGTGTAACAGAGGCAGACAGAGTGAAACCGAGGCAAATAGAGTGAAACAGAGGCAAAAAGAGTGAAACAGAGGCAAACAGAGTGAAACAGAGGCAAACAGACTTAAACATGCAAACAGAGTGCAACAGAGGCAAACAGAGTGAAACAAGGCAAACAGAGTGAAACAGAGGCAAACAGAGTGACAGAGTGAAACAGAGAGAAACAGAGGCAAACAGAGTGAAACAGAGTCAAACAGAGTGAAACAGAAGCAAACAGACTTAAACAGAGGCAAACAGACTGAATCAGAGGCAAACAGACTGAAACTGAGGCAGACAGTCTGAAACAGAGGCAAACAGAATGAACCAGAGGCAAACAGAGTCAATTTGTGGCAAACAGATTGAAATAGAGGCAAACACTGTGAAAGAGAGGCAAACAGAGTGAAACAGAGGCAAACAGTGTGAAACAGAATGAAACAGAGGCAAAGAGAGTGAAACAGAGGCAAACAGAGTGAAACAGAAGCAAACAGATCGAAACAGAGGCAAACAGAGTGAAGCAGAGGCAAACAGAGTGAAACAGAGGCAAACAGAGTGAAACTGAGGCAGACAGAGTGAAACAGAGGCAAACAGAGTTGAACAGAGGCAAACAGAGTGAAACAGGCAAACAGACTTAAACAGAGGCAAACAGACTTAAACAGAGGCTAACAGAGTGAAACAGAGGCAAGAAGACTTAAACAGAGGCAAACAGAGTGAAACAGAGGCAAACATAGTGAAACAGAGGCAAACAGAGTGAAACAGAGGCAAACAGAGGCAAACAGAGTGAAACAGAGACAAACAGATTGAAACAGAGGCAAACAGAGTGAAACAGAAGACAACAGGTAAAACAAGAGGCAAACCGACTGAAACAGAGGCAAACAGAGTGAAACAAAGGCAAACACAGAGAAACAGAGGCGAACGGAGTGAAACAGAGGCAAACAGAGTGAAACAGAGGCAACTAGAGTGAAGCAGAGGCAAACAGAGTGAAACAGAGGCAAACGAAGTGATACAGAGGCAAACAGAGTGAATCAGAGGCAAAGAGACTGAAACTGAGGGAAACAGACTTAAACAGAGGCAAACAGAGGCAAAAAGAGTGAAACAGAGGCAAACAGAGTGAAACAGAGGCAAACAGAGTGAAACAGATGCAAACACAGTGAAACAGAGGCAAACAGAGTGAAACAGAGGCAAACAGACTGAAACGGAGGCAAACAGTCTGAAACAGAGGCAAACAGAATGAACCAGAGGCAAACAGAGTCAAATTATGGCAAACAGATTGAAATAGAGGCAAAAACTGTGAAAGAGAGGCAAACAGAGTGAAACAGAGGCAAACAGAGTGAAACAGAATGAAACAGAGGCAAAGAGAGTGAAACAGAGGCAAACAGAGTGAAACAGAAGCAAACAGATCGAAACAGAGGCAAACAGAGTGAAGCAGAGGCAAACAGAGTGAAACAGAGGCAGCACAGAGTGAAACTGAGGCAGACAGAGTGAAACAGAGGCAAACAGAGTTGAACAGAGGCAAACAGAGTGAAACAGGCAAACAGACTTAATAGAGGCAAACAGACTTAAACAGAGGCTAACAGAGTGAAACAGAGGCAAGAAGACTTAAACAGAGGCAAACAGAGTGAAACAGAGGCAAACATAGTGAAACAGAGGCAAACAGAGTGAAACAGAGGCAAACAGAGGCAAACAGAGTGAAACAGAGACAAACAGATTGAAACAGAGGCAAACAGAGTGAAACAGAAGACAACAGGTAAAACAAGAGGCAAACCGACTGAAACAGAGGCAAACAGAGTGAAACAAAGGCAAACACAGAGAAACAGAGGCGAACGGAGTGAAACAGAGGCAAACAGAGTGAAACAGAGGCAACTAGAGTGAAGCAGAGGCAAACAGAGTGAAACAGAGGCAAACAGAGTGATACAGAGGCAAACAGAGTGAAAAAGAGGCAAACAGGTGAAACAAGAGGCAAACAGAGTGTAACAGAGGCAGACAGAGTGAAACCGAGGCAAATAGAGTGAAACAGAGGCAAAAAGAGTGAAACAGAGGCAAACAGAGTGAAACAGAGGCAAACAGACTTAAACATGCAAACAGAGTGCAACAGAGGCAAACAGAGTGAAACAAGGCAAACAGAGTGAAACAGAGGCAAACAGAGTGACAGAGTGAAACAGAGAGAAACAGAGGCAAACAGAGTGAAACAGAGTCAAACAGAGTGAAACAGAAGCAAACAGACTTAAACAGAGGCAAACAGACTGAATCAGAGGCAAACAGACTGAAACTGAGGCAGACAGTCTGAAACAGAGGCAAACAGAATGAACCAGAGGCAAACAGAGTCAATTTGTGGCAAACAGATTGAAATAGAGGCAAACACTGTGAAAGAGAGGCAAACAGAGTGAAACAGAGGCAAACAGAGTGAAACAGAATGAAACAGAGGCAAACAGAGTGAAACAGAAGCAAACAGATCGAAACAGAGGCAAACAGAGTGAAGCAGAGGCAAACAGAGTGAAACAGAGGCAAACAGAGTGAAACTGAGGCAGACAGAGTGAAACAGAGGCAAACAGAGTTGAACAGAGGCAAACAGAGTGAAACAGGCAAACAGACTTAAACAGAGGCAAACAGACTTAAACAGAGGCTAACAGAGTGAAACAGAGGCAAGAAGACTTAAACAGAGGCAAACAGAGTGAAACAGAGGCAAACATAGTGAAACAGAGGCAAACAGAGTGAAACAGAGGCAACAGAGGCAAACAGAGTGAAACAGAGACAAACAGATTGAAACAGAGGCAAACAGAGTGAAACAGAAGACAACAGGTAAAACAAGAGGCAAACCCGACTGAACAGAGGCAAACAGAGTGAAACAAAGGCAAACACAGAGAAACAGAGGCGAACGGAGTGAAACAGAGGCAAACAGAGTGAAACAGAGGCAACTAGAGTGAAGCAGAGGCAAACAGAGTGAAACAGAGGCAAACAGAGTGATACAGAGCAAACAGAGTGAAATAGAGGCAAACAGGTGAAACAAGAGGCAAACAGAGTGTAACAGAGGCAGACAGAGTGAAACCGAGGCAAATAGAGTGAAACAGAGGCAAAAAGAGTGAAACAGAGGCAAACAGAGTGAAACAGAGGCAAACAGACTTAAACATGCAAACAGAGTGCAACAGAGGCAAACAGAGTGAAACAAGGCAAACAGAGTGAAACAGAGGCAAACAGAGTGAAACAGAGAGAAACAGAGGCAAACAGAGTGAAACAGAGTCAAACAGAGTGAAACAGAAGCAAACAGACTTAAACAGAGGCAAACAGACTGAATCAGAGGCAAACAGACTGAAACTGAGGCAAACAGACTTAAACAGAGGCCAGCAGACTTAAACAGAGGCAAACAGAGCCAAAAAGAGTGAAATAGAGGCAAACAGAGTGAAACAGAGGCAAACAGAGTGAAACAGAGGCAACTAGAGTGAAGCAGAGGCAAACAGAGTGAAACAGAGGCAGACAGAGTGATACAGAGGCAAACAGAGTGAAAAAGAGGCAAACAGGTGAAACAAGAGGCAAACAGAGTGTAACAGAGGCAGACAGAGTGAAACCGAGGCAAATAGAGTGAAACAGAGGCAAAAAGAGTGAAACAGAGGCAAACAGAGTGAAACAGAGGCAAACAGACTTAAACATGCAAACAGAGTGCAACAGAGGCAAACAGAGTGAAACAAGGCAAACAGAGTGAAACAGAGGCAAACAGAGTGAAACAGAGAGAAACAGAGGCAAACAGAGTGAAACAGAGTCAAACAGAGTGAAACAGAAGCAAACAGACTTAAACAGAGGCAAACAGACTGAATCAGAGGCAAACAGACTGAAACTGAGGCAGACAGACTTAAACAGAGGCAAACAGAGGCAAACAGAGGCAAAAAGAGTGAAACAGAGGCAAACAGAGTGAAACAGAGGCAAACAGAGTGAAACAGATTGAAACAGAGGCAAACAGAGTGAAACAGAGGCAAACAGAGTGAAACAGAGGCAAACAGACTTAACAGAGGCAAACAGACTGAATCAGAGGCAAACAGACTGAAACAGAGGCAAACAGACTTAAACAGAGGCAAACAGAGTGAAACAGAGGCAAACAGAGTGAAACTGAGGCAGAAAGAGTGAAACAGAGGCAAACAGAGTTGAACAGAGGCAAACAGAGTGAAACAGGCAAACAGACTTAAACAGAGGCAAACAGACTTAAACAGAGGCTAACAGAGTGAAACAGAGGCAAGAAGACTTAAACAGAGGCAAACAGAGTGAAACAGAGGCAAACATAGTGAAACAGAGGCAAACAGAGTGAAACAGAGGCAAACAGAGGCAAACAGAGTGAAACAGAGACAAACAGATTGAAACAGAGGCAAACAGAGTGAAACAGAAGACAACAGGTAAAACAAGAGGCAAACCGACTGAAACAGAGGCAAACAGAGTGAAACAAAGGCAAACACAGAGAAACAGAGGCGAACGGAGTGAAACAGAGGCAAACAGAGTGAAACAGAGGCAACTAGAGTGAAGCAGAGGCAAACAGAGTGAAACAGAGGCAAACAGAGTTGAACAGAGGCAAACAGAGTGAAACAAAGGCAAACACAGAGAAACAGAGCGAACGGAGTGAAACAGAGGCAAACAGAGTGAAACAGAGGCAACTAGAGTGAAGCAGAGGCAAACAGAGTGAAACAGAGGCAAACGAGTGATACAGAGGCAAACAGGTGAAACAAGAGGCAAACAGAGTGTAACAGAGGCAAACAGAGTGAAACCGAGGCAAATAGAGTGAAACAGAGGCAAAAAGAGTGAAACAGAGGCAAACAGAGTGAAACAGAGGCAAACAGACTTAAACATGCAAACAGAGTGCAACAGAGGCAAACAGAGTGAAACAAGGCAAACAGAGTGAAACAGAGGCAAACAGAGTGAAACAGAGAGAAACAGAGGCAAACAGAGTGAAACAGAATCAAACAGAGTGAAACAGAAGCAAACAGACTTAAACGGAGGCAAACAGACTGAATCAGAGGCAAACAGACTGAAACTGAGGCAGACAGACTTAAACAGAGGCAAACAGAGGCAAACAGAGGCAAAAAGAGTGAAACAGAGGCAAACAGAGTGAAACAGAGGCAAACAGAGTGAAACAGATTGAAACAGAGGCAAACAGAGTGAAACAGAGGCAAACAGAGTGAAACAGAGGCAAACAGACTTAAACAGAGGCAAACAGACTGAATCAGAGGCAAACAGACTGAAACTGAGGCAAACAGACTTAAACAGAGGCAAACAGACTTAAACAGAGGCAAACAGAGGCAAAAAGAGTGAAATAGAGGAAAACTTAGTGAAACAGAGGCTAACAGAGTGAAACAGATGCAAACACAGTGAAACAGAGGCAAACAGAGTGAAACAGAGGCAAACAGAGTGAAACGGAGGCAAACAGAGTTAAACAGAGTTAAACAGAGGCATAAAGAGTGAAACAAAGGCAAAAAGATTGAAACACAGGCAAACAGAATGAAACAGAGGCAAACAGACTGAAACAGAGGCAAACAGACTTAAGCAGAGGCAAACAAAGGCAAAAAGAGTGAAACAGAGGCAAACAGAATGAAACAGAGGCAAACAGAGTGAAATTGAGGCAAACAGTGTGAAACAGAGGCAAACAGAGTGAAACAGAGGCAAACAGAGTGAAACAATGAAACAGAGGCAAAGAGAGTGAAACAGAGGCAAACAGAGTGAAACAGAAGCAAACAGATCGAAACAGAGGCAAACAGAGTGAAGCAGAGGCAAACAGAGTGAAACAGAGGCAAACAGAGTGAAACTGAGGCAGACAGAGTGAAACAGAGGCAAACAGAGTTGAACAGAGGCAAACAGAGTGACAACAGGCAAACAGACTTAAACAGAGGCAAACAGACTTAAACAGAGGCTAACAGAGTGAAACAGAGGCAAGAAGACTTAAACAGAGGCAAACAGAGTGAAACAGAGGCAAACATAGTGAAACAGAGGCAAACAGAGTGAAACAAGGGCAAACAGAGGCAAACAGAGTGAAACAGAGGCAAACAGATTGAAACAGAGGCAAACAGAGTGAAACAGAAGACAACAGGTCGAACAAGAGGCAAACCGACTGAAACAGAGGCAAACAGAGTGAAACACAAGGCAAACACAGTGAAACAGAGGCGAGCGGAGTGAAACGAGGCAAACAGAGTGAAACAGAGGCAACTAGAGTGAAGCAGAGGCAAACAGAGTGAAACAGAGGCAAACAGAGTGATACAGAGGCAAGCAGAGTGAAAAAGAGTCAAACAGGTGAAACAAGAGGCAAACAGAGTGTAACAGAGGCAAACAGAGTGAACCGAGGCAAATAGAGTGAAACGAGGCAAACAGAGTGAAACAGAGGCAAACAGAGTGAAACAGAGGCAAACAGACTAAACAGAGGCAAACAGAGTGCAACAGAGGCAAACAGAATGAAACAAGACAAACAGAGTGAAACAGAGGCAAACAGAGTGAAACAGAGAGAAACAGAGGCAAACGAGTGAAACAGAGTCAAACAGAGTGAAACAGAAGCAAACAGACTTAAACAGAGGCAAACAGACTGAATCAGAGGCAAACAGACTGAAACTGAGGCAGACAGACTTAAACAGAGGCAAACAGACTTAAACAGAGGCAAACAGAGGCAAAAAGAGTGAAACTGAGGCAAACAGACTTACACAGAGGCAAACAGAGTGAAACAGAGGCAAACAGACTGACACTGAGACAGACAGACTTAAACTGAGGCAAACAGACTTAAACAGAGGCAAACAGAGACAAAAAGAGTGAAATAGAGGCAAACAGAGTGAAACAGAGGCAAACAGAGTGAAACAGAGGCAAACACAGTGAAACAGAGGCAAACAGTGTGAAGCAGAGGCAGCAGAGTTAAACGGAGTCAAACAGTGTTAAACAGAGTTAAACAGAGGCATAAAGAGTGAAACAGAGGCAAAAAGAGTGAAACAGAGGCAAACAGAATGAAACAGAGGCAAACAGACGAAACAGAGGCAAACAGACTGAAACAGAGGCTAACAGACTGGAACAGAGACAAACAGAGTGAAACCGATGCAAACACAGTGAAACAGAGGCAAACAGAGTGAAACAGAGGCAAACAGAGTGAAACGGAGGCAAACAGAGTTAAACAGAGTTAAACAGAGGCATAAAGAGTGAAACAGAGGGCAAACAGAATGAAACAGAGGCAAACAGACTGAAACAGAGGCAAACAAACAGAAACAGAGGCAAACAGAGTGAAACAGAGGCAAACAGAGTAAAACAGAGGCAAAAAGAGGCAAAAAGTGTGAAACAGAGGCAAACAGAGTGAAACAGAGGCAAACAGAGTGAAACGGAGGCAAACAGAGTGAAACAGAGGCAAACAGTGTGAAACAGAGGCAAACTGAGTGAAACAGAGGCAAACAGAGTGAAACAGAGGCAAACAGAGTGAAACAGAGGCAAACAGAGTGAAACAGAGGCAAACAGAATGAAACAGAGGCAAACAGAGTGAAGCAGAGGCAAACAGAGTGAAACAGAGGCAAACAGAGTGAAACTGAGGCAGACAGAGTGAAACAGAGGCAAACAGAGTTGAACAGAGCCAAACAGAGTGAAACAGAGGCAAACATACTTAAACAGAGGCAAACAGACTTAAACAGAGGCTAACAGAGTGAAACAGAGGCAAGAAGACTTAAACAGAGGCAAACAGAGTGAAACAGAGGCAAACATAGTGAAACATAGGCAAACAGAGTGAAACAGAGGAAAACAGAGGCAAACAGAGTGAAACAGAGGCAAACAGATTGAAACAGAGGCAAACAGAGTGAAACAGAAGCCAACAGGTAAAACAAGAGGCAAACAGATTGAAACAGAGGCAAACAGAGTGAAACAGAAGCCAACAGGTAAAACAAGAGGCAAACAGACTGAAACAGAGGCAAACACAGTGAAACAGAGGCAAACAGAGTGAAACAGAGGCAAAAAGAGTGAAACAGACTGACACTGAGACAGACAGACTTAAACTGAGGCAAACAGACTTAAACAGAGGCAAACAGAGACAAAAAGAGTGAAATAGAGGCAAACAGAGTGAAACAGAGGCAAACAGAGTGAAACAGAGGCAAACACAGTGAAACAGAGGCAAACAGTGTGAAACAGAGGCAGCAGAGTTAAACGGAGTCAAACAGTGTTAAACAGAGTTAAACAGAGGTTTAAAGAGTGAAACAGAGGCAAAAAGAGTGAAACAGAGGCAAACAGAATGAAACAGAGGCAAACAGAATGAAACAGAGGCAAACAGAGTGAAACAGAGAGAAACAGAGGCAAACAGAGTGAAACAGAGTCAAATAGAGTGAAACTGAAGCAAACAGACTTAAACAGAGGCAAACAGACTGAATCAGAGGCAAACAGACTGAAACTGAGGCAGACAGACTTAAACAGAGGCAAACAGAGGCAAACAGAGGCAAAAAGAGTGTAACAGAGGCAAACAGAGTGAAACAGAGGCAAACAGAGTGAAACAGATTGAAACAGAGGCAAACAGAGTGAAACAGAGGCAAACAGAGTGAAACAGAGGCAAACAGACTTAAACAGAGGCAAACAGACTGAATCAGAGGCAAACAGACTGAAACTGAGGCAAACAGACTTAAACAGAGGCCAGCAGACTTAAACAGAGGCAAACAGAGGCAAAAAGAGTGAAATAGAGGCAAACAGAGTGAAACAGAGGCTAACAGAGTGAAACAGATGCAAACACAGTGAAACAGAGGCAAACAGAGTGAAACAGAGGCAAACAGAGTGAAACGGAGGCAAACAGAGTTAAACAGAGTTAAACAGAGGCATAAAGAGTGAAACAAAGGCAAAAAGAGTGAAACAGAGGCAAACAGAATGAAACAGAGGCAAACAGACTGAAACAGAGGCAAACAGACTTAAACAGAGGCAAACAGAGGCAAAAAGAGTGAAACAGAGGCAAACAGAATGAAACAGAGGCAAACAGAGTGAAATTGAGGCAAACAGTGTGAAACAGAGGCAAACAGAGTGAAACAGAGGCAAATAGAGTGAAACAGAATGAAACAGAGGCAAAGAGAGTGAAACAGAGGGAAACAGAGTGAAACAGAAGCAAACAGATCGAAACAGAGGCAAACAGAGTGAAGCAGAGGCAAACAGAGTGAAAGAGAGGCAAACAGAGTGAAACTGAGGCAGACAGAGTGAAACAGAGGCAAACAGAGTTGAACAGAGGCAAACAGAGTGAAACAGGCAAACAGACTTAAACAGAAGCAAACAGACTTAAACAGAGGCTAACAGAGTGAAAAAGAGGCAAGAAGACTTAAACAGAGGCAAACAGAGTGAAACAGAGGCAAACATAGTGAAACAGAGGCAAACAGAGTGAAACAGTGGCAAACAGAGGCAAACAGAGTGAAACAGAGGCAAACAGATTGAAACAGAGGCAAACAGAGTGAAACAGAAGACAACAGGTAGAACAAGAGGCAAACCGACTGAAACAGAGGCAAACAGAGTGAAACAAAGGCAAACACAGTGAAACAGAGGCGAGCGGAGTGAAACAGAGGCAAACAGAGTGAAACAGAGGCAACTAGAGTGAAGCAGAGGCAAACAGAGTGAAACAGAGGCAAACAGAGTGATACAGAGGCAAGCAGAGTGAAAAAGAGTCAAACAGGTGAAACAAGAGGCAAACAGAGTGTAACAGAGGCAAACAGAGTGAAACCGAGGCAAATAGAGTGAAACAGAGGCAAACAGAGTGAAACAGAGGCAAACAGAGTGAAACAGAGGCAAACAGACTTAAACAGAGGCAAACAGAGTGCAACAGAGGCAAACAGAATGAAACAAGGCAAACAGAGTGAAACAGAGGCAAACAGAGTGAAACAGAGAGAAACAGAGGCAAACAGAGTGAAACAGAGTCAAACAGAGTGAAACAGAAGCAAACAGACTTAAACAGAGGCAAACAGACTGAATCAGAGGCAAACAGACTGAAACTGAGGCAGACAGACTTAAACAGAGGCAAACAGACTTAAACAGAGGCAAACAGAGGCAAAAAGAGTGAAACTGAGGCAAACAGACTTAAACAGAGGCAAACAGAGTGAAACAGAGGCAAACAGCCTGACACTGAGACAGACAGACTTAAACTGAGGCAAACAGACTTAAACAGAGGCAAACAGAGACAAAAAGAGTGAAATAGAGGCAAACAGAGTGAAACAGAGGCAAACAGAGTGAAACAGAGGCAAACACAGTGAAACAGAGGCAAACAGTGTGAAGCAGAGGCAGCAGAGTTAAACGGAGTCAAACAGTGTTAAACAGAGTGAAACAGAGGCAAAAAGAGTGAAACAGAGGCAAACAGAATGAAACAGAGGCAAACAGACTGAAACAGAGGCAAACAGACTGAAACAGAGGCTAACAGACTGGAACAGAGACAAACAGAGTGAAACCGATGCAAACACAGTGAAACAGAGGCAAACAGAGTGAAACAGAGGCAAACAGAGTGAAACGGAGGCAAACAGAGTTAAACAGAGTTAAACAGAGGCATAAAGAGTGAAACAGAGGCAAACAGAATGAAACAGAGGCAAACAGACTGAAACAGAGGCAAACAAACAGAAACAGAGTCAAACAGAGTGAAACAGAGGCAAACAGAGTAAAACAGAGGCAAAAAGAGGCAAAAAGTGTGAAACAGAGGCAAACAGAGTGAAACAGAGGCAAACAGAGTGAAAGGTAGGCAAACAGAGTGAAACAGAGGCAAACAGTGTGAAACAGAGGCAAACTGAGTGAAACAGAGGCAAACAGAGTGAAACAGAGGCAAACAGAGTGAAACAGAGGCAAACAGAGTGAAACAGAGGCAAACAGAATGAAACAGAGGCAAACAGAGTGAAGCAGAGGCAAACAGAGTGAAACAGAGGCAAACAGAGTGAAACTGAGGCAGACAGAGTGAAACAGAGGCAAACAGAGTTGAACAGAGCCAAACAGAGTGAAACAGAGGCAAACATACTTAAACAGAGGCAAACAGACTTAAACAGAGGCTAACAGAGTGAAACAGAGGCAAGAAGACTTAAACAGAGGCAAACAGAGTGAAACAGAGGCAAACATAGTGAAACAGAGGCAAACAGAGTGAAACAGAGGAAAACAGAGGCAAACAGAGTGAAACAGAGGCAAACAGATTGAAACAGAGGCAAACAGAGTGAAACAGAAGCCAACAGGTAAAACAAGAGGCAAACAGATTGAAACAGAGGCAAACAGAGTGAAACAGAAGCCAACAGGTAAAACAAGAGGCAAACAGACTGAAACAGAGGCAAACACAGTGAAACAGAGGCAAACAGAGTGAAACAGAGTGAAACAGAGGCAAAAAGAGTGAAACAGACTGACACTGAGACAGACAGACTTAAACTGAGGCAAACAGACTTAAACAGAGGCAAACAGAGACAAAAAGAGTGAAATAGAGGCAAACAGAGTGAAACAGAGGCAAACAGAGTGAAACAGAGGCAAACACAGTGAAACAGAGGCAAACAGTGTGAAACAGAGGCAGCAGAGTTAAACGGAGTCAAACAGTGTTAAACAGAGTTAAACAGAGGTTTAAAGAGTGAAACAGAGGCAAAAAGAGTGAAACAGAGGCAAACAGAATGAAACAGAGGCAAACAGAATGAAACAGAGGCAAACAGAGTGAAACAGAGAGAAACAGAGGCAAACAGAGTGAAACAGAGTCAAATAGAGTGAAACAGAAGCAAACAGACTTAAACAGAGGCAAACAGACTGAATCAGAGGCAAACAGACTGAAACTGAGGCAGACAGACTTAAACAGAGGCAAACAGAGGCAAACAGAGGCAAAAAGAGTGTAACAGAGGCAAACAGAGTGAAACAGAGGCAAACAGAGTGAAACAGATTGAAACAGAGGCAAACAGAGTGAAACAGAGGCAAACAGAGTGAAACAGAGGCAAACAGACTTAAACAGAGGCAAACAGACTGAATCAGAGGCAAACAGACTGAAACTGAGGCAAACAGACTTAAACAGAGGCCAGCAGACTTAAACAGAGGCAAACAGAGGCAAAAAGAGTGAAATAGAGGCAAACAGAGTGAAACAGAGGCTAACAGAGTGAAACAGATGCAAACACAGTGAAACAGAGGCAAACAGAGTGAAACAGAGGCAAACAGAGTTAAACAGAGTTAAACAGAGGCATAAAGAGTGAAACAAATGCAAAAAGAGGGAAACAGAGGCAAACAGAATGAAACAGAGGCAAACAGACTGAAACAGAGGCAAACAGACTTAAACAGAGGCAAACAGAGGCAAAAAGAGTGAAACAGAGGCAAACAGAATGAAACAGAGGCAAACAGAGTGAAATTGAGGCAAACAGTGTGAAACAGAGGCAAACAGAGTGAAACAGAGGCAAATAGAGTGAAACAGAATGAAACAGAGGCAAAGAGAGTGAAACAGAGGGAAACAGAGTGAAACAGAAGCAAACAGATCGAAACAGAGGCAAACAGAGTGAAGCAGAGGCAAACAGAGTGAAACAGAGGCAAACAGAGTGAAACTGAGGCAGACAGAGTGAAACAGAGGCAAACAGAGTTGAACAGAGGCAAACAGAGTGAAACAGGCAAACAGACTTAAACAGAGGCAAACAGACTTAAACAGAGGCTAACAGAGTGAAACAGAGGCAAGAAGACTTAAACAGAGGCAAACAGAGTGAAACAGAGGCAAACATAGTGAAACAGAGGCAAACAGAGTGAAACAGTGGCAAACAGAGGCAAACAGAGTGAAACAGAGGCAAACAGATTGAAACAGAGGCAAACAGAGTGAAACAGAAGACAACAGGTAGAACAAGAGGCAAACCGACTGAAACAGAGGCAAACAGAGTGAAAAAAAAGGCAAACACAGTGAAACAGAGGCGAGCGGAGTGAAACAGAGGCAAACAGAGTGAAACAGAGGCAACTAGAGTGAAGCAGAGGCAAACAGAGTGAAACAGAGGCAAACAGAGTGATACAGAGGCAAGCAGAGTGAAAAAGAGTCAAACAGGTGAAACAAGAGGCAAACAGAGTGTAACAGAGGCAAACAGAGTGAAACCGAGGCAAATAGAGTGAAACAGAGGCAAACAGAGTGAAACAGAGGCAAACAGAGTGAAACAGAGGCAAACAGACTTAAACCGAGGCAAACAGAGTGGAACAGAGGCAAACAGAATGAAACAAGGCAAACAGAGTGAAACAGAGGCAAACAGAGTGAAACAGAGAGAAACAGAGGCAAACAGAGTGAAACAGAGTCAAACAGAGTGAAACAGAAGCAAACAGACTTAAACAGAGGCAAACAGACTGAATCAGAGGCAAACAGACTGAAACTGAGGCAGACAGCCTGAAACAGAGGCAAACAGACTTAAACAGAGGCAAACAGAGGCAAAAAGAGTGAAACTGAGGCAAACAGACTTAAACAGAGGCAAACAGAGTGAAACAGAGGCAAACAGACTGACACTGAGACAGACAGACTTAAACAGAGGCAAACAGACTTAAACAGAGGCAAACAGAGACAAAAAGAGTAAAATAGAGGCAAACAGAGTGAAACAGAGGCAAACAGAGTGAAACAGAGGCAAACACAGTGAAACAGAGGCAAACAGTGTGAAGCAGAGGCAGCAGAGTTAAACGGAGTCAAACAGTGTTAAACAGAGTTAAACAGAGGCATAAAGAGTGAAACAGAGGCAAAAAGAGTGAAACAGAGGCAAACAGAATGAAACAGAGGCAAACAGACTGAAACAGAGGCAAACAGACTGAAACAGAGGCTAACAGACTGGAACAGAGACAAACAGAGTGAAACCGATGCAAACACAGTGAAACAGAGGCAAACAGAGTGAAACAGAGGCAAACAGAGTGAAACGGAGGCAAACAGAGTTAAACAGAGTTAAACAGAGGCATAAAGAGTGAAACAGAGGCAAACAGAATGAAACAGAGGGAAACAGACTGAAACAGAGGCAAACAAACAGAAACAGAGGCAAACAGAGTGAAACAGAGGCAAACAGAGTAAAACAGAGGCAAAAAGAGGCAAAAAGTGTGAAACAGAGGCAAACAGAGTGAAACAGAGGCAAACAGAGTGAAAGGGAGGCAAACAGAGTGAAACAGAGGCAAACAGTGTGAAACAGAGGCAAACTGAGTGAAACAGAGGCAAACAGAGTGAAACAGAGTGAAACAGAGGCAAACAGAGTGAAACAGAGGCAAACAGAATGAAACAGAGGCAAACAGAGTGAAGCAGAGGCAAACAGAGTGAAACAGAGGCAAACAGAGTGAAACTGAGGCAGACAGAGTGAAACAGAGGCAAACAGAGTTGAACAGAGGCAAACAGAGTGAAACAGAGGCAAACATACTTAAACAGAGGCAAACAGACTTAAACAGAGGCTAACAGAGTGAAACAGAGGCAAGAAGACTTAAACAGAGGCAAACAGAGTGAAACAGAGGCAAACATAGTGAAACAGAGGCAAACAGAGTGAAACAGAGGAAAACAGAGGCAAACTGAGTGAAACAGAGGCAAACAGATTGAAACAGAGGCAAACAGAGTGAAACAGAAGCCAACAGGTAAAACAAGAGGCAAACAGATTGAAACAGAGGCAAACAGAGTGAAACAGAAGCCAACAGGTAAAAAAAGAGGCAAACAGACTGAAACAGAGGCAAACACAGTGAAACAGAGGCAAACAGAGTGAAACAGAGTGAAACAGAGGCAAAAAGAGTGAAACAGACTGACACTGAGACAGACAGACTTAAACTGAGGCAAACAGACTTAAACAGAGGCAAACAGAGACAACAAGAGTGAAATAGAGGCAAACAGAGTGAAACAGAGGCAAACAGAGTGAAACAGAGGCAAACACAGTGAAACAGAGGCAAACAGTGTGAAACAGAGGCAGCAGAGTTAAACGGAGTCAAACAGTGTTAAACAGAGTTAAACAGAGGTTTAAAGAGTGAAACAGAGGCAAAAAGAGTGAAACAGATGCAAACAGAATGAAACAGAGGCAAACAGAGTGAAACAGAGGCAAACAGAGTGAAACAGAGAGAAACAGAGGCAAACAGAGTGAAACAGAGTCAAATAGAGTGAAACAGAAGCAAACAGACTTAAACAGAGGCAAACAGACTGAATCAGAGGCAAACAGACTGAAACTGAGGCAGACAGACTTAAACAGAGGCAAACAGAGGCAAACAGAGGCAAAAAGAGTGTAACAGAGGCAAACAGAGTGAAACAGAGGCAAACAGAGTGAAGCAGATTGAAACAGAGGCAAACAGAGTGAAACAGAGGCAAACAGAGTGAAACAGAGGCAAACAGACTTAAACAGAGGCAAACAGACTGAATCAGAGGCAAACAGACTGAAACTGAGGCAAACAGACTTAAACAGAGGCCAGCAGACTTAAACAGAGGCAAACAGAGCCAAAAAGAGTGAAATAGAGGCAAACAGAGTGAAACAGAGGCTAACAGAGTGAAACAGATGCAAACACAGTGAAACAGAGGCAAACAGAGTGAAACAGAGGCAAACAGAGTGAAACGAAGGCAAACAGAGTTAAACAGAGTTAAACAGAGGCATAAAGAGTGAAACAAAGGCAAAAAGAGTGAAACAGAGGCAAACAGAATGAAACAGAGGCAGACAGACTGAAACAGAGGCAAACAGACTTAAACAGAGGCAAACAGAGGCAAAAAGAGTGAAACAGAGGCAAACAGAATGAAACAGAGGCAAACAGAGTGAAATTGAGGCAAGCAGTGTGAAACAGAGGCAAACAGAGTGAAACAGAGGCAAATAGAGTGAAACAGAATGAAACAGAGGCAAAGAGAGTGAAACAGAGGGAAACAGAGTGAAACAGAAGCAAACAGATCGAAACAGAGGCAAACAGAGTGAAGCAGAGGCAAACAGAGTGAAACAGAGGCAAACAGAGTGAAACTGAGGCAGACAGAGTGAAACAGAGGCAAACAGAGTTGAACAGAGGCAAACAGAGTGAAACAGGCAAACAGACTTAAACAGAGGCAAACAGACTTAAACAGAGGCTAACAGAGTGAAACAGAGGCAAGAAGACTTAAACAGAGGCAAACAGAGTGAAACAGAGGCAAACATAGTGAAACAGAGGCAAACAGAGTGAAACAGAGGCAAACAGAGTGAAACAGAGGCAAACAGATTGAAACAGAGGCAAACAGAGTGAAACAGAAGACAACAGGTAAAACAAGAGGCAAACCGACTGAAACAGAGGCAAACAGAGTGAAACTAAGGCAAACACAGTGAAACAGAGGCGAGCGGAGTGAAACAGAGGCAAACAGAGTGAAACAGAGGCAACTAGAGTGAAGCAGAGGCAAACAGAGTGAAACAGAGGCAAACAGAGCGATACAGAGGCAAGCAGAGTGAAAAAGAGTCAAACAGGTGAAACAAGAGGCAAACAGAGTGTAACAGAGGCAAACAGAGTGAAACCGAGGCAAATTGAGTGAAACAGAGGCAAACAGAGTGAAACAGAGGCAAACAGAGTGAAACAGAGGCAAACAGACTTAAACAGAGGCAAACAGAGTGCAACAGAGGCAAACAGAATGAAACAAGGCAAACAGAGTGAAACAGAGGCAAACAGAGTGAAACAGAGAGAAACAGAGGCAAACAGAGTGAAACAGAGTCAAACAGAGTGAAACAGAAGCAAACAGACTTAAACAGAGGCAAACAGACTGAATCAGAGGCAAACAGACTGAAACTGAGGCAGACAGACTTAAACAGAGGCAAACAGACTTAAACAGAGGCAAACAGAGGCAAAAAGAGTGAAACTGAGGCAAACAGACTTAAACAGAGGCAAACAGAGTGAAACAGAGGCAAACAGACTGACACTGAGACAGACAGACTTAAACTGAGGCAATCAGACTTAAACAGAGGCAAACAGAGACAAAAAGAGTGAAATAGAGGCACACAGAGTGAAACAGAGGCAAACAGAGTGAAACAGAGGCAAACACAGAGAAAAAGAGGCAAACAGTGTGAAGCAGAGGCAGCAGAGTTAAACGGAGTCAAACAGTGTTAAACAGAGTTAAACAGAGGCATAAAGAGTGAAACAGAGGCAAAAAGAGTGAAACAGAGGCAAACAGAATGAAACAGAGGCAAACAGACTGAAACAGAGGCAAAGAGACTGAAACAGAGGCTAACAGACTGGAACAGAGACAAACAGAGTGAAACCGATGCAAACACAGTGAAACAGAGGCAAACAGAGTGAAACAGAGGCAAACAGAGTGAAACGGAGGCAAACAGAGTTAAACAGAGTTAAACAGAGGCATAAAGAGTGAAACAGAGGCAAACAGAATGAAACAGAGGCAAACAGACTGAAACAGAGGCAAACAAACAGAAACAGAGGCAAACAGAGTGAAACAGAGGCAAACAGAGTAAAACAGAGGCAAAAAGAGGCAAAAAGTGTGAAACAGAGGCAAACAGAGTGAAACAGAGGCAAACAGAGTGAAAGGGAGGCAAACAGAGTGAAACAGAGGCAAACAGTGTGAAACAGAGGCAAACTGAGTGAAACAGAGGCAAACAGAGTGAAACAGAGTGAAACAGAGGCAAACAGAGTGAAACAGAGGCAAACAGAGTGAAACAGAGGCAAACAGAATGAAACAGAGGCAAACAGAGTGAAGCAGAGGCAAACAGAGTGAAACAGAGGCAAACAGAGTGAAACTGAGGCAGACAGAGTGAAACAGAGGCAAACAGAGTTGAACAGAGGCAAACAGAGTGAAACAGAGGCAAACATACTTAAACAGAGGCAAACAGACTTAAACAGAGGCTAACAGAGTGAAACAGAGGCAAGAAGACTTAAACAGAGGCAAACAGAGTGAAAAAGAGACAAACAGAGTGAAACAGAGGCAAACAGAGTGAAACAGAGGCAAACAGAGGCAAACAGAGTGAAACAGAGGCAAACACATTGAAACAGAGGCAAACAGAGTGAAACAGAAGCCAACAGGTAAAACAAGAGGCAAACAGACTGAAACAGAGGCAAACACAGTGAAACAGAGGCAAACAGAGTGAAACAGAGTGAAACAGAGGCAAAAAGAGTGAAACAGACTGACACTGAGACATACAGACTTAAACTGAGGCAAACAGACTCAAACAGAGGCAAACAGAGACAAAAAGAGTGAAATAGAGGCAAACAGAGTGAAACAGAGGCAAACAGAGAGAAACAGAGGCAAACACAGTGAAACAGAGGCAAACAGTGTGAAACAGAGGCAGCAGAGTTAAACGGAGTCAAACAGTGTTAAACAGAGTTAAACAGAGGTTTAAAGAGTGAAACAGAGGCAAAAAGAGTGAAACAGAGGCAAACAGAATGAAACAGAGGCAAACAGACTGAAACAGAGGCAAACAGACTGAAACAGAGGCAACCAGACTGGAACAGAGCCAAACAGACTTAAACAGAGGCAAACAGAGGCAAAAAGAGTGAAGCAGAGGTGAACAGAGTGAATCAGAGGCAAACAGAGTGAAACAGAGGCAAACAGAGTGAAACAGAGGCAAACAGAGTGAAACAGAGGCAAAGAGAGTGAAGGAGAGTGAATCAGAGGCAAACAGAGTGAAACAGAGGCAAACAGATTGAAACTGAGGCAGACAGACTTAAACAGAGGCAAACAGAGGCAAAAAGAGTGAAAGAGAGGCAAACAGAGTGAAACAGAGGCAAACAGAGTGAAACGGAGGCAAACAGAGTGAAACAGAGGCAAACAGATTAAAACAGAGGCAAACAGACTTAAACAGTGGCAAACAGATATATACAGAGGCTAACAGAGTGAAACAGAGGCAAGAAGACTTAAACAGAGGCAAACAGAGTGAAACAGAGGCAAACAGAGTGAAACAGAGGCAAACAGAGTGAAAGAGAGGCAAACAGAGTGAAACAGAGGCAAACAGAGTGAAAGAGAAGCCAGCAGGTGAAACAAGAGGCAAACAGACAGAATCAGAGGCAAACAGAGTAAAACAGAAGCAAACAGGGTGAAACAGAGGCAAGCAGAGTGAAACAAGGGCAAAACTGAGTGAAACAGAGGCAATCAGACTGAAACCGAGGCAAACAGACTGAAACAGATGCAAACAGACTAAAACAGAGGCATACAGAGTGAAACAGATGCAAACAGAATGAAACAGAGCCAAACAGAGTGTAAGAGAGGCAAACAGAGTGAAACAGAGGCAAACAGTGTGAAACTGAGTGAAACAGACGCAAGCAGAGTTAAACAGAGGCAAACAGAGTGAAACAGAGGCAAACAGACTTAAAAAGAGGCAAACAGACAGAAACAGAGGCAAACAGACTGAAACAGAGGCAAACAGACTTAAACAGAGGCAAACAGAGACAAAAAGAGTGAAATAGAGGCAAACAGAGTGAAACATAGGCGAACAGAGTGAAACAGATGCAAACACAGTGAAACAGAGGCAAACACAGTGAAACAGAGGCTGCAGAGTGAAACGGAGGCGAACAGACTGAAACAGAGGCAAACAGACTGAAACAGAGGCAAACAGACTGAAACAGTGGCAAACAGACTGGAACAGAGCCAAACAGACTTGAACAGAGGCAAACAGAGGCAAAAAGAGTGAAGCAGAGGTGAACAGAGTGAATCAGAGGCAAACAGAGTGAAACAGAGGCAAACAGAGTGAAACAGCGGCAAACAGAGTGAAACAGAGACAAACAGGTGAAACAAGAGGCAAACAGAGTGAAACAGAGGCTAGCAGAGTGAAACAGAGGGCAAACAGAGTGAAGCAGAGTGAAACAGAGGCAAACAGAGTGAAACAGAGGCAAACAGAGTGAAACAGAGGCAAACAGACTTAAACAGAGGCAAACAGACTAAATCAGAGGCAAACAGATTGAAACTGGGGCAGACAGACTTAAACAGAGGCAAACAGAGGCAAAAAGAATGAAACAGAGGCAAACAGAGTGAAACAGAGGCAAACAGAGTGAAACAGAGGCAAACAGAGTTAATCAGAGGCAAACAGAGTTAAAACAGAGGCAAACAGACTTAAACAGGGGTAAACAGACTTAAACAGAGGCTAACAGAGTGAAACAGAGGCAAGAAGACTTAAACAGAGGCAAACCGAGTGAAACAGAGGCAAACAGAGTGAAACAGAGGCAAACAGAGTAAAGCAGAGGCAAACAGAATGAAACAGAGGCAAGCAGAGGCAAACAGACTTAAACAGAGGCAAACACAGTGAAACAGAGGCAAAAAGAGTGAAACAGAGGCAAACAGCGTGAAAGAGAAGCCAACAGGTGAAACAAGAGGAAAACAAACTGAAACAGAGGCAAACAGAGTGAAACAGAGGCATACAGAGTGAAACAGAGGCAAACAGAGTGAAACAGAGACAAACAGGTGAAACAAGAGGCAAACAGAGTGAAACAAGGCAAACAGAGTGAAACAGAGGCAAACAGAGTGAAACAGAGTGAAACAGAGGCAAACAGAGAGAAACAGAGGCAAACAGAATGAAACAGAAGCAAACAGACTTAAACAGAGCCAAACAGAGGCAAAAAGACTGAAACAGAGGCAAACAGATTGAAACAGAGGCAAACAGAGTGAAACAGATGCAAACACAGTGAAACAGAGGCAAACAGAGTGAAACAGAGGCAAACAGAGTGAAACAGAGACAAACAGGTGAAACCAGAGGCAAACAGAGTGAAACAAGGCAAACAGAGTGAAACAGAGGCAAACAGAGTGAAACAGAGTGAAACAGAGGCAAACAGAGTGAATCAGAGGCAAACAGAGTGAAACAGAAGCAAACAGACTTAAACAGAGGCAAACAGAGGCAAAAAGAGTGAAACAGAGGTAAACAGAGTGAAACAGAGGCAAACAGAGTGAAACACATGCAAACACAGTGAAACAGAGGCAAACAGAGTGAAACAGAGGCAAACAGAGTGAAACGGAGGCAAACAGAGTTAAACAGAGTTAAACAGAGGCATAATGAGTAAAACAAAGGCAAAAAGATTGAAACAGAGGCAAACTGAATGAAACAGAGGCAAACAGACTGAAACAGAGGCAAACAGACTGAAACGGAGGCAAACAGATTTAAACAGTGGCAAACAGACTTAAACAGAGGCTAACAGAGTGAAACAGAGGCAAGAAGACTTAAACAGAGGCAAACAGAGTGAAACAGAGGCAAAAAGAGTGAAACAGAGGCAAACAGAGTAAAACAGAGGCAAACAGAATGAAACAGAGGCAAGAAGACTTAAACAGAGGCAAACAGAGTGAAACAGAGGCAAACAGAGTGAGACAGAGGCAACCAGAGTGAAACAGAAGCAAACAGATTGAAACAGAGGCAAACAGACTGAAACAGAGGCAAACAGACTGAAACAGAGGCAAACAGAGTTAAACAGAGGCAAACAGAGTGAAACAGAGGCAAACAGACTTAAACAGAGGCAAACAGACTAAATAAGAGGCAAACAGATTGAAACTGAGGCAGACAGACTTAAACAGAGGCAAACAGAGGCATAAAGAGTGAAACAGAGGCAAACAGAGTGAAACAGAGGCAAACAGAGTGAAACGGAGGCAAACAGAGTGAAACAGAGGCAAACAGATTAAAACAGAGGCAAACAGACTTAAACAGTGGCAAACAGACATATACAGAGGCTAACAGAATGAAACAGAGGCAAGAAGACTTAAACAGAGGCAAACAGAGTGAAACAGAGGCAAACAGAGTGAAACAGAGGCAAACAGAGTGAAACAGAGGCAAACAGGTTAAAACAGAGGCAAACAGGTGAAACAAGAGGCAAACAGAGTGAAACAGAGGCTAGCAGAGTGAAACAGAGGCAAACAGAGTGAAGCAGAGTGAAACAGAGGCAAACAGAGTGAAACAGAGGCAAACAGAGTGAAACAGAGACAAACAGGTGAAACAAGAGGCAAACAGAGTGAAACAAGGCAAACAGAGTGAAACAGAGGCAAACAGAGTGAAACAGAGTGAAACAGAGGCAAACAGAGAGAAACAGGGGTAAACAGACTTAAACAGAGGCTAACAGAGTGAAACAGAGGCAAGAAGACTTAAACAGAGGCAAACCGAGTGAAACAGAGGCAAACAGAGTGAAACAGAGGCAAACAGAGTAAAGCAGAGGCAAACAGAATGAAACAGAGGCAAGCAGAGGCAAACAGACTTAAACAGAGGCAAACACAGTGAAACAGAGGCAAAAAGAGTGAAACAGAGGCAAACAGCGTGAAAGAGAAGCCAACAGGTGAAACCAGAGGAAAACAAACTGAAACAGAGGCAAACAGAGTGAAACAGAGGCATACAGAGTGAAACAGAGGCAAACAGAGTGAAACAGAGACAAACAGGTGAAACAAGAGGCAAACAGAGTGAAACAAGGCAAACAGAGTGAAACAGAGGCAAACAGAGTGAAACAGAGTGAAACAGAGGCAAACAGAGAGAAACAGAGGCAAACAGAATGAAACAGAAGCAAACAGACTTAAACAGAGCCAAACAGAGGCAAAAAGACTGAAACAGAGGCAAACAGATCGAAACAGAGGCAAACAGAGTGAAACAGATGCAAACACAGTGAAACAGAGGCAAACAGAGTGAAACAGAGGCAAACAGAGTGAAACAGAGACAAACAGGTGAAACCAGAGGCAAACAGAGTGAAACAAGGCAAACAGAGTGAAACAGAGGCAAACAGAGTGAAACAGAGTGAAACAGAGGCAAACAGAGTGAATCAGAGGCAAACAGAGTGAAACAGAAGCAAACAGACTTAAACAGAGGCAAACAGAGGCAAAAAGAGTGAAACAGAGTTAAACAGAGTGAAACAGAGGCAAACAGAGTGAAACACATGCAAACACAGTGAAACAGAGGCAAACAGAGTGAAACAGAGGCAAACAGAGTGAAACGGAGGCAAACAGAGTTAAACAGAGTTAAACAGAGGCATAATGAGTAAAACAAAGGCAAAAAGATTGAAACAGAGGCAAACTGAATGAAACAGAGGCAAACAGACTGAAACAGAGGCAAACAGACTGAAACGGAGGCAAACAGATTTAAACAGTGGCAAACAGACTTAAACAGAGGCTAACAGAGTGAAACAGAGGCAAGAAGACTTAAACAGAGGCAAACAGAGTGAAACAGAGGCAAAAAGAGTGAAACAGAGGCAAACAGAGTAAAACAGAGGCAAACAGAATGAAACAGAGGCAAGAAGACTTAAACAGAGGCAAACAGAGTGAAACAGAGGCAAACAGAGTGAGACAGAGGCAACCACAGTGAAACAGAAGCAAACAGATTGAAACAGAGGCAAACAGACTGAAACAGAGGCAAACAGACTGAAAACAGAGGCAAACAGAGTTAAACAGAGGCAAACAGAGTGAAACAGAGGCAAACAGACTTAAACAGAGGCAAACAGACTAAATAAGAGGCAAACAGATTGAAACTGAGGCAGACAGACTTAAACAGAGGCAAACAGAGGCATAAAGAGTGAAACAGAGGCAAACAGAGTGAAACAGAGGCAAACAGAGTGAAACGGAGGCAAACAGAGTGAAACAGAGGCAAACAGATTAAAACAGAAGCAAACAGACTTAAACAGTGGCAAACAGACATATACAGAGGCTAACAGAATGAAACAGAGGCAAGAAGACTTAAACAGAGGCAAACAGAGTGAAACAGAGGCAAACAGAGTAAAACAGAGGCAAACAGGTGAAACAAGAGGCAAACAGAGTGAAACAGAGGCTAGCAGAGTGAAACAGAGGCAAACAGAGTGAAGCAGAGTGAAACAGAGGCAAACAGAGTGAAACAGAGGCAAACAGAGTGAAACAGAGGCAAACAGACTTAAACAGAGGCAAACAGACTAAATCAGAGGCAAACAGATTGAAACTGAGGCAGACAGACTTAAACAGAGGCAAACAGAGGCAAAAAGAATGAAACAGAGGCAAACAGAGTGAAACAGAGGCAAACAGAGTGAAACAGAGGCAAACAGAGTTAAACAGAGGCAAACAGATTTAAACAGAGGCAAACAGACTTAAACAGGGGGCAAACAGACTTAAACAGAGGCTAACAGAGTGAAACAGAGGCAAGAAGACTTAAACAGAGGCAAACCGAGTGAAACAGAGGCAAACAGAGTGAAACAGAGGCAAACAGAGTAAAACAGAGGCAAACAGAATGAAACAGAGGCAAGCAGAGGCAAACAGACTTAAACAGAGGCAAACACAGTGAAACAGAGGCAAAAAGAGTGAAACAGAGGCAAACAGCGTGAAAGAGAAGCCAACAGGTGAAACAAGAGGTAAACAAACTGAAACAGAGGCAAACAGAGTGAAACAGAGGCATACAGAGTGAAACAGAGGCAAACAGAGTGAAACAGAGACAAACAGGTGAAACAAGAGGCAAACAGAGTGAAACAAGGCAAACAGAGTGAAACAGAGGCAAACAGAGTGAAACAGAGTGAAACAGAGGCAAACAGAGAGAAACAGAGGCAAACAGAGTGAAACAGAAGCAAACAGACTTAAACAGAGCCAAACAGAGGCAAAAAGACTGAAACAGAGGCAAACAGATTGAAACAGAGGCAAACAGAGTGAAACAGATGCAAACACAGTGAAACAGAGGCAAACAGAGTGAAACAGAGGCAAACAGAGTGAAACAGAGACAAACAGGTGAAACCAGAGGCAAACAGAGTGAAACAAGGCAAACAGAGTGAAACAGAGGCAAACAGAGTGAAACAGAGTGAAACAGAGGCAAACAGAGTGAAACAGAGGCAAACAGAGTGAAACAGAAGCAAACAGACTTAAACAGAGGCAAACAGAGGCAAAAAGAGTGAAACAGAGGCAAACAGAGTGAAACAGAGGCAAACAGAGTGAAACACATGCAAACACAGTGAAACAGAGGCAAACAGAGTGAAACAGAGGCAAACAGAGTGAAACGGAGGCAAACAGAGTTAAACAGAGTTAAACAGAGGCATAAAGAGTAAAACAAAGGCAAAAAGATTGAAACAGAGGCAAACTGAATGAAACAGAGGCAAAACAGACTGAAACAGAGGCAAACAGACTGAAACGGAGGCAAACAGATTTAAACAGTGGCAAACAGACTTAAACAGAGGCTAACAGAGTGAAACAGAGGCAAGAAGACTTAAACAGAGGCAAACAGAGTGAAACAGAGGCAAAAAGAGTGAAACAGAGGCAAACAGAGTAAAACAGAGGCAAACAGAATGAAACAGAGGCAAGAAGACTTAAACAGAGGCAAACAGAGTGAAACAGAGGCAAACAGAGTGAGACAGAGGCAACCAGAGTGAAACAGAAGCAAACAGATTGAAACAGAGGCAAAGAGAGTGAAACAGAGGCAAACAGACTTAAACAGAGGCAAACAGACTAAATAAGAGGCACACCGATTGAAACTGAGGCACACAGACTTAAACAGAGGCAAACAGAGGCAAAAAGAGTGAAACAGAGGCAAACAGATTAAAACAGAGGCAAACAGACTTAAACAGTGGCAAACAGACATATACAGAGGCTAACAGAATGAAACAGAGGCAAGAAGACTTAAACAGAGGCAAACAGAGTGAAACAGAGGCAAACAGAGTGAAACAGAGGCAAACAGAGTAAAACAGAGGCACACAGAATAAAACAGAGGCAAGCAGAGGCAAACAGACTTAAGCAGAGGCAAACAGAGTGAAACAGAGGCAAACAGAGTGAAAGAGAGGCAAACAGAGTGAAACAGAGGCAAACAGATTGAAAGAGAAGCCAACAGGTGAAACAAGAGGCAAACAGACTGAATCAGAGGCAAACAGAGTGAAACAGAGGCAAACAGGGTGAAACAGAGGCAAGCAGAGTGAAACAAGGGCAAACTGAGTGAAACAGAGGCAATCAGACTGAAACCGAGGCAAACAGACTGAAACAGAGGCAAACAGACTGAAACAGAGGCAAACAGAGTGAAACAGAGGCAAACAGAGTGAAACAGAGGCAGACAGAGTAAAACAGAGGCAAACAGAGTGAAACAGAGGCAAACAGAGTGAAACAGAGGCAACCTGAGTGAAACAGAGGCAAACAGAGTGAAATAGAGGCAAAAAGACTTAAACAGAGGCAAACATACCGAAACAGTGGCTAACAGAGTGAAACAGGTGCAAGAAGACTGAAACAGAGGTAAACAGAGTGAAACAGAGGAAAACAGAGTGAAACCAGAGCCAAACAGAGTGAAACAGAGGCAAACAGAGTGAAACAGAGGCAAACAGACTTAAACAGAGGCAAACGGACTGAAACAGAGGCAAACAGATTGAAACTGAGGCAAACAGACTGAAACGGAGGCAAACAGACTTAAACAGAGGCAAACAGATGCAAAAAGAGTGAAACAGAGGCAAACAGAGTGAAACAGAGGCAATCAGAGTGAAACAGAGGCAAACAGGTTTAAACAGAGGCAAACAGAGGCAAACAGACTTACACAGAGTTCAACAGAGTTAAACAGAGGCATAAAGAGTGAAACATAGGCAAAAAGAGTGAAACAGAGGCAAACAGAATGAAACAGAGGCAAACAGAGTGAAACAGAGGCAAGCAGACTGAAACACAGGCAAACAGACTGAAACACAGGCAAACAGAGTGAAACAGAGGCAAACAGAGTGAAACAGAGGCAACCAGAGTGAAGCCTAGGCAAACAGAGTGAAACAGAGGCAAACAGAGTTAACCTGACGCAAACAGAGTGAAAAAGAGGCAAACAGGTGAAACAAGAGGCAAACAGAGTGAAACAGAGGCAAACAGAGTGAAACAGAGGCAAACAGAGTGAAACAGAGGCTAACAGATTGAAACAGAGGCAAACAGAGTGAAACAAGGGGCAAACAGACTTAAACAGAGGCAAACAGAGTGATACAGAGGCAAACAGAGTGAAACGGAGGCAAACAGAGTTAAACAGAGGCATAAAGAGTGAAACAGAGGCAAAAAGAGTGAAACAGAGGCAAACAGAATGAAACAGAGGCAAACAGTGTGAAACAGAGTAAAACAGAGGCAAGCAGAATGAAACAGAGGCAAAGAGACTTAAACAGAGGCAAACAGAGGCAAAAAGAGTGAAACAGAGGCAAACAGAGGGAATCAGAGGCAAACAGAGTGAAACAGAGGCAAACAGGGTGAAACAGGGGCAAGCAGAGTGAAACAAGGGCAAACTGAGTGAAACAGAGGCAAACAGACTGAACCCAAGGCAAACAGACTGAAACAGAGGCAAACAGACTGAAACAGAGGCAAACAGAGTGAAACAGAGGCAAACAGAGTGAAACAGAGGCAACCAGAGTTAAGCAGAGGCAAACAGAGTGAAACAGAGGCAAACAGAGTGTAACAGAGGCAAACAGAGTGAAACAGAGGCAAACAGTGTGAAACAGAGTGAAACAGAGGCAAGCAGAGTGAAACAGAGGCAAACAGACTTAAACAGAGGCAAACAGATTTAAACAGAGGCAAACAGAGACAAAAAGAGTGAAACAGAGGCAAACAGACTGAAACAGAGGCAAACAGAGTGAAACAGATGCAAACACAGTGAAACAGAGGCAAACAGAGTGAAACAGAGGCAGCAGAGTGAAACGGAGGCAGACAGAGGCAAACAGAGTTAAACAGAGGCATAAAGAGTGAAACAGAGGCAAAAAGAGTGAAACAGAGGCAAACAGAGTGAAACAGAGGCAAACAGAGTGAAACAGAGGCAACCTGAGTGAAACAGAGGCAAACAGAGTGAAACAGAGGCAAAAAGACTTAAACAGAGGCAAACATACCGAAGCAGTGGCTAACAGAGTGAAACAGGTGCAAGAAGACTTAAACAGAGGTAAACAGAGTGAAACAGAGGAAAACAGAGTGAAACAGAGCCAAACAGAGTGAAACAGAGGCAAACAGAGTGAAACAGAGGCAAACAGACTTAAACAGAGGCAAACGGACTGAAACAGAGGCAAACAGATTGAAACTGAGGCAAACAGACTTAAACGGAGGCAAACAGACTTCAACAGAGGCAAACAGATGCAAAAAGAGTGAAACAGAGGCAAACAGAGTGAAACAGAGACAATCAGAGTGAAACAGAGGCAAACAGGTTTAAACAGAGGCAAACAGAGGCAAACAGACTTACACAGAGTTCAACAGAGTTAAACAGAGGCATAAAGAGTGAAACATAGGCAAAAAGAGTGAAACAGAGGCAAACAGAATGAAACAGAGTAAAACAGAGTGAAACAGAGGCAAGCAGACTGAAACACAGGCAAACAGACTGAAACACAGGCAAACAGAGTGAAACAGAGGCAAACAGAGTGAAACAGAGGCAACCAGAGTGAAGCCTAGGCAAACAGAGTGAAACAGAGGCAAACAGAGTTAACCTGAGGCAAACAGAGTGAAAAAGAGGCAAACAGGTGAAACAAGAGGCAAACAGAGTGAAACAGAGGCAAACAGAGTGAAACAGAGGCAAACAGAGTGAAACAGAGGCTAACAGAGTGAAACAGAGGCAAACAGAGTGAAACAAGGGCAAACAGACTTAAACAGAGGCAAACAGACTGAAACAGAGGCAAACAGAATTAAACAGAGGCAAACAGAATGAAACAGAGGCAAACAGTGTG
>JANJGN010004667.1:0-27500 GCA_026770705.1 Isurus oxyrinchus
GAGAGAGAGATGGAGGGAGGGAGAGAGAGAGGGACAGAGAGAGAGAGAGGGACAGAGAGAGAGAGAGAGAGGGACAGAGAGAGAGAGGGACAGAGAGAGATAGAGAGGGAGGGACAGTGAGAGAGAGAGATGGAGGGAGGGAGAGAGAGAGGGACAGAGAGAGAGAGAGGGACAGAGAGAGAGAGGGACAGAGAGAGATAGAGAGGGAGGGACAGTGAGAGAGAGAGATGGAGGGAGGGGAGAGAGAGAGGGACAGAGAGAGAGAGAGGGACAGAGAGAGAGAGAGGGACAGAGAGAGATAGAGAGGGAGGGACAGTGAGAGAGAGAGATGGAGGGAGGGAGGGACTGAGAGAGACAGAGATGGAGGGACAGAGAGAGAGAGGGAGAGAGAGAGGGAGAGAGAGAGAGAAGGACAGAGAGAGAGAGGGAGCGAGCGTGACATAGAGAGAGAGAGACAGAGAGAGAGTGACAGAGAGATAGAGAGGGATGTAGAGAGAGGGAGGGACAGAGCGAGAGAGAGAGGGACGGAGAAAGAGAGATAGGGAGGGACAAAGAGAGGGAGAGAGGGACAGAGAGAGAGAGCGAGACAGAGAGAGGGACAGAGAGAGAGAGGGTGACAGAGAGAGAGAGGGTGACAGAAAGAGAGAGAGGGACAGAGAAAGAGAGAGAGGGTGACAGAGAGAGAGAGAGGGACAGAGAGAGAGAGAGAGGGTGACAGAGAGGGAGAGAGGGACAGAGAGAGAGCGAGACAGAGAGAGGGACAGAGAGAGAGAGGGTGACAGAAAGAGAGAGAGGGACAGAGAAAGAGAGAGAGGGGTGACAGAGAGAGAGAGAGGGACAGAGAGAGAGAGAGAGGGTGACAGAGAGGGAGAGAGGGACAGAGAGAGAGCGAGACAGAGAGAGGGACAGAGAGAGAGAGGGTGACAGAGAGAGAGAGAGGGACAGAGAGAGAGAGGGTGACAGAGAGAGAGGGTGACAGAAAGACAGAGAGTGAGAGAGACAGAGAGAAAGAGGGTGACAGAAAGAGAGAGAGGGACAGAGAGAGAGAGAGGGACAGAGAGAGAGACAGAGACAGAGAGAGAGAGGGTGACAGAAAGACAGAGAGTGAGAGAGACAGAGAGAGAAGGAGGAAAGGACAGGGAGACAGAGGAAGGGCCTGAGAGAGGAGAGAGCAACAGAGAAATAGAGGGAGGGACAGAGAGAGAGAGAGGAACAGAGACAGAGAGGGAGGAACAGAGACAGAGAGGGAGGGACAGAGTGAGAGAGTGGGACAGAGAGAGAGAGAGAGAGAGAGAGAGAGAGAGAGACAGTGAGAGAGAGAGAGAGGAACAGAGAGAGGGAGAGAGGGGCAGTGAGAGAGAGAGACAGAGAGAGAGACAGTGAGAGAGAGAGAGAGAGAGACAGTGAGAGAGAGAGAGAGGGACAGAGAGAGGGAGAGAGGGACAGTGAGAGAGAGTCAGTGAGAGAGTCAGTGAGAGAGAGAGTCAGTGAGAGAGAGTCAGTGAGAGAGAGAGTCAGTGAGAGAGTCAGTGAGAGAGAGTCAGTGAGAGAGAGTCAGTGAGAGAGAGTCAGTGAGAGAGTCAGTGAGAGAGAGAGTCAGTGAGAGAGAGTCAGTGAGAGAGTCAGTGAGAGAGTCAGTGAGAGAGAGAGTCAGTGAGAGAGTCAGTGAGAGAGTCAGTGAGAGAGTCAGTGAGAGAGAGTCAGTGAGAGAGAGTCAGTGAGAGAGTCAGTGAGAGAGTCAGTGAGAGTCAGTGAGAGAGTCAGTGAGAGTCAGTGAGAGAGAGAGTCAGTGAGAGAGAGTCAGAGAGAGAGTCAGTGAGAGAGAGTCAGTGAGAGAGAGTCAGAGAGAGAGTCAGTGAGAGAGAGAGTCAGTGAGAGTCAGTGAGAGAGAGAGTGAGAGAGAGTCAGTGAGAGAGAGTCAGTGAGAGAGTCAGTGAGAGAGAGTCAGTGAGAGAGAGTCAGTGAGAGAGTCAGTGAGAGAGTCAGTGAGAGAGAGTCAGTGAGAGAGAGAGTCAGTGAGAGAGAGTCAGTGAGAGAGAGTCAGTGAGAGAGAGTCAGTGAGAGAGAGTCAGTGAGAGAGAGTCAGAGAGAGAGAGTCAGTGAGAGAGAGTCAGTGAGAGAGAGTCAGTGAGAGAGAGTCAGAGAGAGAGAGTCAGTGAGAGAGAGTCAGTGAGAGAGAGAGTCAGTGAGAGAGAGAGAGTCAGTGAGAGAGAGAGTCAGTGAGAGAGAGTCAGTGAGAGAGTCAGTGAGAGAGAGTCAGTGAGAGAGAGTCAGTGAGAGAGTCAGTGAGAGAGAGTCAGTGAGAGAGAGAGTCAGTGAGAGAGAGTCAGAGAGAGAGAGAGTCAGAGAGAGAGTCAGTGAGAGAGAGAGTCAGTGAGAGAGTCAGTGAGAGAGAGTCAGTGAGAGAGTCAGTGAGAGAGAGTCAGTGAGAGAGAGAGTCAGTGAGAGAGAGTCAGTGAGAGAGTCAGTGAGAGAGAGTCAGTGAGAGATAGAGTCAGTGAGAGAGTCAGTGAGAGAGTCAGTGAGAGAGAGTCAGTGAGAGAGAGAGTCAGTGAGAGAGTCAGTGAGAGAGTCAGTGAGAGAGAGAGTCAGTGAGAGAGACTCAGTGAGAGAGTCAGTGAGAGAGAGTCAGTGAGAGAGAGAGTCAGTGAGAGAGAGTCAGTGAGAGAGTCAGTGAGAGAGTCAGTGAGAGAGAGAGTCAGTGAGAGAGTCAGTGAGAGAGAGTCAGTGAGAGAGAGTCAGTGAGAGAGAGTCAGTGAGAGAGTCAGTGAGAGAGAGAGTCAGTGAGAGAGAGTCAGTGAGAGAGTCAGTGAGAGAGTCAGTGAGAGAGAGAGTCAGTGAGAGAGTCAGTGAGAGAGAGTCAGTGAGAGAGAGTCAGTGAGAGAGAGTCAGTGAGAGAGAGTCAGTGAGAGAGAGAGTCAGTGAGAGAGAGTCAGTGAGAGAGAGAGTCAGTGAGAGAGTCAGTGAGAGAGAGAGTCAGTGAGAGAGAGAGTCAGTGAGAGAGAGTCAGTGAGAGAGAGTCAGTGAGAGAGAGAGTCAGTGAGAGAGAGAGTCAGTGAGAGAGTCAGTGAGAGAGAGTCAGTGAGAGAGAGTCAGTGAGAGAGAGAGTCAGTGAGAGAGAGTCAGTGAGAGAGAGAGTCAGTGAGAGAGTCAGTGAGAGAGAGTCAGTGAGAGAGAGAGTCAGTGAGAGAGAGTCAGTGAGAGAGAGTCAGTGAGAGAGAGTCAGTGAGAGAGAGAGTCAGTGAGAGAGAGTCAGTGAGAGAGAGTCAGTGAGAGAGTCAGTGAGAGAGAGTCAGTGAGAGAGAGTCAGTGAGAGAGAGTCAGTGAGAGAGAGTCAGTGAGAGAGAGAGTCAGTGAGAGAGAGTCAGTGAGAGAGAGTCAGTGAGAGAGAGAGTCAGTGAGAGAGAGAGTCCGTGGGAGAGAGTCAGTGAGAGAGAGAGTCAGGGAGAGAGTCAGTGAGAGAGAGTCAGTGAGAGAGAGACAGCGAGAGAGAGAGTCAGTGAGAGAGAGTCAGTGAGAGAGAGTCAGTGAGAGAGAGTCAGTGAGAGAGAGTCAGTGAGAGAGTCAGTGAGAGAGAGTCAGTGAGAGAGAGTCAGAGAGAGAGATTCACTGAGAGAGTCAGTGAGAGAGAGTCAGTGAGAGAGTCAGTGAGAGAGTCAGTGAGAGACAGACAGTGAGAGAGAGAGATGGAGGGAGGGAGAGAGAGAGGGACAGAGAGAGAGAGAGGGACAGAGAGAGATAGAGAGGGAGGGACAGTGAGAGAGAGAGATGGAGGGAGGGAGAGAGAGAGGGACAGAGAGAGAGAGAGGAACAGAGAGAGAGAGAGGGACAGAGAGAGATAGAGAGGGAGGGACAGTGAGAGAGAGAGATGGAGGGAGGGAGGGACTGAGAGAGACAGAGATGGAGGGACAGAGAGAGAGAGGGAGAGAGAGAGAGGGAGAGAGAGAGAGAAGGACAGAGAGAGAGAGGGAGCGAGCGTGACATAGAGAGAGAGAGACAGAGAGAGAGTGACAGAGAGATAGAGAGGGATGTAGAGAGAGGGAGGGACAGAGCGAGAGAGAGAGGGACGGAGAAAGAGAGATAGGGAGGGACAAAGAGAGGGAGAGAGGGACAGAGAGAGAGAGTGAGACAGAGAGAGGGACAGAGAGAGAGAGGGTGACAGAGAGAGAGAGGGTGACAGAAAGAGAGAGAGGGACAGAGAAAGAGAGAGAGGGTGACAGAGAGAGAGAGTGGGACAGAGAGAGAGAGAGAGGGTGACAGAGAGAGAGAGAGGGACAGAGAGAGAGAGGGTGACAGAGAGAGAGGGTGACAGAAAGACAGAGAGTGAGAGAGACAGAGAGAAAGAGGGTGACAGAAAGAGAGAGAGGGACAGAGAGAGAGAGAGGGACAGAGAAAGAGACAGAGACAGAGAGAGAGAGGGTGACAGAAAGACAGAGAGTGAGAGAGACAGAGAGAGAAGGAGGAAAGGACAGGGAGACAGAGGAAGGGCCTGAGAGAGGAGAGAGCAACAGAGAAATAGAGGGAGGGACAGAGAGAGAGAGAGGAACAGAGACAGAGAGGGAGGAACAGAGACAGAGAGGGAGGGACAGAGTGAGAGAGTGGGACAGAGAGAGAGAGAGAGAGAGAGAGAGAGAGAGACAGTGAGAGAGAGAGAGAGGAACAGAGAGAGGGAGAGAGGGACAGTGAGAGAGAGAGACAGAGAGAGAGACAGTGAGAGAGAGAGAGAGAGAGACAGAGAGAGAGAGAGAGGGACAGAGAGAGGGAGAGAGAGAGAGAGAGTGAGAGAGAGAGAGACAGTGAGAGAGAGAGAGAGAGACAGTGAGAGAGAGAGAGAGGAACAGAGAGAGGGAGAGAGGGACAGTGAGAGAGAGAGACAGAGAGAGAGACAGTGAGAGAGAGAGAGAGAGAGACAGTGAGAGAGAGAGAGAGGGACAGAGAGAGGGAGAGAGGGACAGTGAGAGAGAGTCAGTGAGAGAGTCAGTGAGAGAGAGTCAGTGAGAGAGTCAGTGAGAGAGAGAGTCAGTGAGAGAGAGTCAGTGAGAGAGAGAGTCAGTGAGAGAGTCAGTGAGAGAGAGTCAGTGAGAGAGAGTCAGAGAGAGAGAGTCAGTGACAGAGTCAGTGAGAGAGTCAGTGAGAGAGAGAGTCAGTGAGAGAGAGTCAGTGAGAGAGTCAGTGAGAGAGTCAGTGAGAGAGAGAGTCAGTGAGAGAGAGTCAGTGAGAGAGAGTCAGAGAGAGAGAGTCAGTGAGAGTTAGTCAGTGAGAGAGAGAGTCAGTGAGAGAGAGTCAGTGAGAGAGTCAGTGAGAGAGTCAGTGAGAGAGAGTCAGTGAGAGAGTCAGTGAGAGAGAGAGTCAGTGAGAGAGAGTCAGTGAGAGAGTCAGTGAGAGAGTCAGTGAGAGAGAGAGTCAGTGAGAGAGTCAGTGAGAGAGAGTCAGTGAGAGAGAGTCAGTGAGAGAGAGTCAGTGAGAGAGTCAGTGAGAGAGAGAGTCAGTGAGAGAGAGGCAGTGAGAGAGTCAGTGAGAGAGTCAGTGAGAGAGAGTCAGTGAGAGAGAGTCAGTGAGAGAGAGTCAGTGAGAGAGTCAGTGAGAGAGAGTCAGTGAGAGAGAGAGTCAGTGAGAGAGTCAGTGAGAGAGTCAGTGAGAGAGAGAGTCAGTGAGAGAGAGTCAGTGAGAGAGAGAGTCAGTGAGAGAGTCAGTGAGAGAGAGTCAGTGAGAGAGAGTCAGAGAGAGAGAGTCAGTGACAGAGTCAGTGAGAGAGTCAGTGAGAGAGAGAGTCAGTGAGAGAGAGTCAGTGAGAGAGTCAGTGAGAGAGTCAGTGAGAGAGAGAGTCAGTGAGAGAGAGTCAGTGAGAGAGAGTCAGAGAGAGAGAGTCAGTGAGAGTTAGTCAGTGAGAGAGAGAGTCAGTGAGAGAGAGTCAGTGAGAGAGTCAGTGAGAGAGTCAGTGAGAGAGAGTCAGTGAGAGAGTCAGTGAGAGAGAGAGTCAGTGAGAGAGAGTCAGTGAGAGAGTCAGTGAGAGAGTCAGTGAGAGAGAGAGTCAGTGAGAGAGTCAGTGAGAGAGAGTCAGTGAGAGAGAGTCAGTGAGAGAGAGTCAGTGAGAGAGTCAGTGAGAGAGAGAGTCAGTGAGAGAGAGTCAGTGAGAGAGTCAGTGAGAGAGTCAGTGAGAGAGAGTCAGTGAGAGAGAGTCAGTGAGAGAGAGTCAGTGAGAGAGTCAGTGAGAGAGAGTCAGTGAGAGAGAGAGTCAGTGAGAGAGTCAGTGAGAGAGTAAGTGAGAGAGAGTCAGTGAGAGAGAGTCAGTGAGAGAGAGTCAGTGAGAGAGAGTCAATGAGAGAGTCAGTGAGAGAGAGAGTCAGTGAGAGAGAGTCAGTGAGAGAGAGTCAGTGAGAGAGAGTCAGTGAGAGAGAGAGTCAGTGAGAGAGAGAGTCAGTGAGAGAGTCAGTGAGAGCGAGTCAGTGAGAGAGAGTCAGTGAGAGAGAGAGTCAGTGAGAGAGAGTCAGTGAGAGAGAGAGTCAGTGAGAGAGTCAGTGAGAGATAGTCAGTGAGAGAGAGAGTCAGTGAGAGAGAGTCAGTGAGAGAGAGTCAGTGAGAGAGAGTCAGTGAGAGAGAGAGTCAGTGAGAGAGAGTCAGTGAGAGAGAGTCAGTGAGAGAGTCAGTGAGAGAGAGTCAGTGAGAGAGAGTCAGTGAGAGAGAGTCAGTGAGAGAGAGTCAGTGAGAGAGAGAGTCAGTGAGAGAGAGAGTCCGTGGGAGAGAGTCAGTGAGAGAGAGAGTCAGGGAGAGAGTCAGTGAGAGAGAGTCAGTGAGAGAGAGACAGCGAGAGAGAGAGTCAGTGAGAGAGAGTCAGTGAGAGAGAGTCAGTGAGAGAGAGTCAGTGAGAGAGAGAGTCAGTGAGAGAGAGTCAGTGAGAGAGAGTCAGTGAGAGAGAGTCAGTGAGAGAGAGTCACTGAGAGAGTCAGTGAGAGAGTCAGTGAGAGAGAGTCAGTGAGAGAGAGTCAGAGAGAGAGATTCACTGAGAGAGTCAGTGAGAGAGAGTCAGTGAGAGAGTCAGTGAGAGAGTCAGTGAGAGAGAGACAGTGAGAGAGAGAGACAGTGAGAGAGAGAGTCAGTGAGAGAGTCAGTGAGAGAGTCAGTGAGAGAGAGACAGTGAGAGAGAGAGACAGTGAGAGAGAGAGTCAGTGAGAGAGTCAGTGAGAGAGTCAGTGAGAGAGAGAGTCAGTGAGAGAGAGTCAGTGAGAGAGAGTCAGTGAGAGAGAGTCAGTGAGAGAGAGTCAGTGAGAGAGAGAGTCAGTGAGAGAGAGTCAGAGAGAGAGTCAGTGAGAGAGAGAGTCAGTGAGAGAGAGTCAGTGAGAGAGTCAGTGAGAGAGAGTCAGTGAGAGAGAGAGTCAGTGAGAGAGTATCAGTGAGAGAGTCAGTGAGAGAGAGAGTCAGTGAGAGAGAGAGTCAGTGAGAGAGTCAGTGAGAGAGAGAGTCAGTGAGAGAGAGTCAGTGAGAGAGAGTCAGTGAGAGAGAGTCAGTGAGAGAGTCAGTGAGAGAGAGTCAGTGAGATAGAGTCAGAGAGAGAGAGTCACTGAGAGAGTCAGTGAGAGAGAGTCAGTGAGAGAGTCAGTGAGAGAGTCAGTGAGAGAGAGACAGTGAGAGAGAGAGATAGTGAGAGAGAGTGAGAGGGACAGTGAGAGAGAGAGAGAGACAGTGAGAGAGAGGGAGAGAGGGACAGAGAGAGGGAGAGAGGGACAGTGAGAGAGAGGGAGAGAGGGACAGAGAGAGGGAGAGAGGGACATTGAGAGAGAGAGAGAGACAGACAGACAGCGAGAGAGAGACAGTGAGAGAGAGAGTCAGTGAGAGAGAGAGTCAGTGAGAGAGAGTCAGTGAGAGAGTCAGTGAGAGAGAGAGTCAGTGAGAGAGAGAGTCAGTGAGAGAGAGTCATTGAGAGAGTCAGTGAGAGAGAGTCAGTGAGAGAGAGTCAGTGAGAGAGTCAGTGAGAGAGAGAGTCAGTGAGAGAGAGAGTCAGTGAGAGAGAGTCAGTGAGAGAGTCAGTGAGAGAGAGAGTCAGTGAGAGAGAGTCAGTGAGAGAGTCAGTGAGAGAGAGTCAGTGAGTGAGAGAGTCAGTGAGAGAGAGTCAGTGAGAGAGAGACAGCGAGAGAGAGACAGAGAGAATCAGGGAGAGAGAGTCAGTGAGTGAGAGAGTCAGTGAGAGAGAGTCAGTGAGAGAGAGACAGCGAGAGAGAGACAGTGAGAGAGAGAGACAGTGAGAGAGAGAGTCAGTGAGAGAGAGAGTCAGTGAGAGAGAGTCAGTGAGAGAGAGTCAGTGAGAGAGTCAGTGAGAGAGAGTCAGTGAGAGAGTCAGTGAGAGAGAGTCAGTGAGAGAGAGAGTCAGTGAGAGAGAGAGTCAGAGAGAGAGAGTCAGTGAGAGAGAGAGTCAGTGAGAGAGTCAGTGAGAGAGAGTCAGTGAGAGAGAGTGAGTGAGAGAGAGAGTCAGTGAGAGAGAGTCAGTGAGAGAGAGTCAGTGAGAGAGAGTCAGTGAGAGAGAGTCAGTGAGAGAGAGAGTCAGTGAGAGAGAGTCAGTGAGAGAGAGAGTCAGTGAGAGAGAGTCAGTGAGAGAGAGTCAGTGACAGAGTCAGTGAGAGAGAGTCAGTGAGAGAGTCAGTGAGAGAGTCAGTGAGAGAGAGAGTCAGTGAGAGAGTCAGTGAGTGAGAGTCAGTGAGAGAGAGTCAGTGAGAGAGAGTCAGTGAGAGAGTCAGTGAGAGAGAGTCAGTGAGAGAGAGTCAGAGAGAGAGAGTCAGTGAGAGAGAGTCAGTGAGAGAGTCAGTGAGAGAGTCAGTGAGAGAGAGTCAGTGAGAGAGAGTCAGTGAGAGAGTCAGTGAGAGAGAGTCAGTGAGAGAGAGTCAGTGAGAGAGAGTCAGTGAGAGAGAGAGTCAGTGAGAGAGAGTCAGTGAGAGAGAGTCAGTGAGAGAGAGAGTCAGTGAGAGAGAGAGTCAGTGAGAGAGAGAGTCCGTGGGAGAGTGTCAGTGAGAGAGTCAGTGAGAGTCAGTGAGAGAGAGTCAGTGAGAGAGAGTCAGTGAGAGAGAGTCAGTGAGAGAGTCAGTGAGAGAGAGAGTCAGTGAGAGAGAGTCAGTGAGAGAGAGTCAGTGAGAGAGAGTCAGTGAGAGAGAGAGTCAGTGAGAGAGAGAGTCAGTGAGAGAGTCAGTGAGAGAGAGTCAGTGAGAGAGAGTCAGTGAGAGAGAGAGTCAGTGAGAGAGAGTCAGTGAGAGAGAGAGTCAGTGAGAGAGAGTCAGTGAGAGAGAGTCAGTGAGAGAGAGTCAGTGAGAGAGAGAGTCAGTGAGAGAGAGTCAGTGAGAGAGAGTCAGTGAGAGAGTCAGTGAGAGAGAGTCAGTGAGAGAGAGTCAGTGAGAGAGAGTCAGTGAGAGAGAGAGTCAGTGAGAGAGAGTCAGTGAGAGAGAGTCAGTGAGAGAGAGAGTCAGTGAGAGAGAGAGTCCGTGGGAGAGAGTCAGTGAGAGAGAGAGTCAGGGAGAGAGTCAGTGAGAGAGAGTCAGTGAGAGAGAGTCAGTGAGAGAGAGTCAGTGAGAGAGAGTCAGTGAGAGAGAGTCAGTGAGAGAGTCAGTGAGAGAGTCAGTGAGAGAGAGTCAGTGAGAGAGATTCACTGAGAGAGTCAGTGAGAGAGAGTCAGTGAGAGAGTCAGTGAGAGAGTCAGTGAGAGAGAGACAGTGAGACAGAGAGACAGTGAGAGAGAGAGTCAGTGAGAGAGTCAGTGAGAGAGTCAGTGAGAGAGAGACAGTGAGAGAGAGAGACAGTGAGAGAGAGAGTCAGTGAGAGAGTCAGTGAGAGAGTCAGTGAGAGAGAGAGTCAGTGAGAGAGAGAGTCAGTGAGAGAGGGTCAGTGAGAGAGTCAGTGAGAGAGAGAGTCAGTGAGAGAGAGTCAGTGAGAGAGAGTCAGTGAGAGAGAGTCAGTGAGAGAGTCAGTGAGAGAGAGTCAGTGAGATAGAGTCAGAGAGAGAGAGTCACTGAGAGAGTCAGTGAGAGAGAGTCAGTGAGAGAGTCAGTGAGAGAGTCAGTGAGAGAGAGACAGTGAGAGAGAGAGATAGTGAGAGAGAGTGAGAGGGACAGTGAGAGAGAGAGAGAGACAGTGAGAGAGAGGGAGAGAGGGACAGAGAGAGGGAGAGAGGGACAGTGAGAGAGAGGGAGAGAGGGACAGAGAGAGGGAGAGAGGGACATTGAGAGAGAGAGAGAGACAGACAGACAGCGAGAGAGAGTCAGTGAGAGAGAGAGTCAGTGAGAGAGAGAGTCAGTGAGAGAGAGTCAGTGAGAGAGTCAGTGAGAGAGCGTCAGTGAGAGAGAGTCAGTGAGAGAGTCAGTGAGAGAGAGAGTCAGTGAGAGAGAGAGTCAGTGAGAGAGAGTCAGTGAGAGAGAGAGTCAGTGAGAGAGTCAGTGAGAGAGAGAGTCAGTGAGAGAGAGTCAGTGAGAGAGTCAGTGAGAGAGAGTCAGTGAGTGAGAGAGTCAGTGAGAGAGAGTCAGTGAGAGAGAGACAGCGAGAGAGAGACAGAGAGAGAGTCAGGGAGAGAGAGTCAGTGAGTGAGAGAGTCAGTGAGAGAGAGTCAGTGAGAGAGAGACAGCGAGAGAGAGACAGTGAGAGAGAGAGACAGTGAGAGAGAGAGTCAGTGAGAGAGAGAGTCAGTGAGAGAGAGTCAGTGAGAGAGAGTCAGTGAGAGAGTCAGTGAGAGAGAGTCAGTGAGAGAGTCAGTGAGAGTGAGTCAGTGAGAGAGAGAGTCAGTGAGAGAGAGAGTCAGAGAGAGAGAGTCAGTGAGAGAGAGAGTCAGTGAGAGATTCAGTGAGAGAGAGTCAGTGAGAGAGAGTCAGTGAGAGAGAGAGTCAGTGAGAGAGAGTCAGTGAGAGAGAGTCAGTGAGAGAGAGTCAGTGAGAGAGAGTCAGTGAGAGAGAGAGTCAGTGAGAGAGAGTCAGTGAGAGAGTCAGTGAGAGAGAGTCAGTGAGAGAGAGAGTCAGTGAGAGAGAGTCAGTGAGAGAGTCAGTGAGTGAGAGTCAGTGAGAGAGTCAGTGAGAGAGAGAGTCAGTGAGAGAGTCAGTGAGTGAGAGTCAGTGAGAGAGAGTCAGTGAGAGAGAGTCAGTGAGAGAGTCAGTGAGAGAGAGAGTCAGTGAGAGAGAGTCAGTGAGAGAGTCAGTGAGAGAGTCAGTGAGAGAGAGAGTCAGTGAGAGAGAGTCAGTGAGAGAGAGTCAGAGAGAGAGAGTCAGTGAGAGTTAGTCAGTGAGAGAGAGAGTCAGTGAGAGAGAGTCAGTGAGAGAGTCAGTGAGAGAGTCAGTGAGAGAGAGTCAGTGAGAGAGTCAGTGAGAGAGAGAGTCAGTGAGAGAGAGTCAGTGAGAGAGTCAGTGAGAGAGTCAGTGAGAGAGAGAGTCAGTGAGAGAGTCAGTGAGAGAGAGTCAGTGAGAGAGAGTCAGTGAGAGAGAGTCAGTGAGAGAGTCAGTGAGAGAGAGAGTCAGTGAGAGAGAGTCAGTGAGAGAGTCAGTGAGAGAGAGAGTCAGTGAGAGAGTCAGTGAGTGAGAGTCAGTGAGAGAGAGTCAGTGAGAGAGAGTCAGTGAGAGAGAGTCAGTGAGAGAGTCAGTGAGAGAGAGAGTCAGTGAGAGAGAGTCAGTGAGAGAGTCAGTGAGAGAGTCAGTGAGAGAGAGAGTCAGTGAGAGAGAGTCAGTGAGAGAGAGTCAGAGAGAGAGAGTCAGTGAGAGAGAGTCAGTGAGAGAGAGAGTCAGTGAGAGAGAGTCAGTGAGAGAGTCAGTGAGAGAGTCAGTGAGAGAGAGTCAGTGAGAGAGTCAGTGAGAGAGAGAGTCAGTGAGAGAGAGTCAGTGAGAGAGTCAGTGAGAGAGTCAGTGAGAGAGAGAGTCAGTGAGAGAGTCAGTGAGAGAGAGTCAGTGAGAGAGAGTCAGTGAGAGAGAGTCAGTGAGAGAGTCAGTGAGAGAGAGAGTCAGTGAGAGAGAGTCAGTGAGAGAGTCAGTGAGAGAGTCAGTGAGAGAGAGTCAGTGAGAGAGAGTCAGTGAGAGAGAGTCAGTGAGAGAGTCAGTGAGAGAGAGTCAGTGAGAGAGAGAGTCAGTGAGAGAGTCAGTGAGAGAGTCAGTGAGAGAGAGTCAGTGAGAGAGAGTCAGTGAGAGAGAGTCAGTGAGAGAGAGTCAGTGAGAGAGTCAGTGAGAGAGAGAGTCAGTGAGAGAGAGTCAGTGAGAGAGAGTCAGTGAGAGAGAGTCAGTGAGAGAGAGAGTCAGTGAGAGAGAGAGTCAGTGAGAGAGTCAGTGAGAGAGAGTCAGTGAGAGAGAGTCAGTGAGAGAGAGAGTCAGTGAGAGAGAGTCAGTGAGAGAGAGAGTCAGTGAGAGAGTCAGTGAGAGAGAGTCAGTGAGAGAGAGAGTCAGTGAGAGAGAGTCAGTGAGAGAGAGTCAGTGAGAGAGAGTCAGTGAGAGAGAGAGTCAGTGAGAGAGAGTCAGTGAGAGAGAGTCAGTGAGAGAGTCAGTGAGAGAGAGTCAGTGAGAGAGAGTCAGTGAGAGAGAGTCAGTGAGAGAGAGTCAGTGAGAGAGAGAGTCAGTGAGAGAGAGTCAGTGAGAGAGAGTCAGTGAGAGAGAGAGTCAGTGAGAGAGAGAGTCCGTGGGAGAGAGTCAGTGAGAGAGAGAGTCAGGGAGAGAGTCAGTGAGAGAGAGTCAGTGAGAGAGAGACAGCGAGAGAGAGAGTCAGTGAGAGAGAGTCAGTGAGAGAGAGTCAGTGAGAGAGAGTCAGTGAGAGAGAGAGTCAGTGAGAGAGAGTCAGTGAGAGAGAGTCAGTGAGAGAGAGTCAGTGAGAGAGAGTCACTGAGAGAGTCAGTGAGAGAGTCAGTGAGAGAGAGTCAGTGAGAGAGAGTCAGAGAGAGAGATTCACTGAGAGAGTCAGTGAGAGAGAGTCAGTGAGAGAGTCAGTGAGAGAGTCAGTGAGAGAGAGACAGTGAGAGAGAGAGACAGTGAGAGAGAGAGTCAGTGAGAGAGTCAGTGAGAGAGTCAGTGAGAGAGAGACAGTGAGAGAGAGAGAGACAGTGAGAGAGAGAGTCAGTGAGAGAGTCAGTGAGAGAGTCAGTGAGAGAGAGAGTCAGTGAGAGAGAGAGTCAGTGAGAGAGTATCAGTGAGAGAGTCAGTGAGAGAGAGAGTCAGTGAGAGAGAGAGTCAGTGAGAGGGTCAGTGAGAGAGAGTCAGTGAGAGAGAGTCAGTGAGAGAGAGTCAGTGAGAGAGTCAGTGAGAGAGAGTCAGTGAGATAGAGTCAGAGAGAGAGAGTCACTGAGAGAGTCAGTGAGAGAGAGTCAGTGAGAGAGTCAGTGAGAGAGTCAGTGAGAGAGAGACAGTGAGAGAGAGAGATAGTGAGAGAGAGTGAGAGGGACAGTGAGAGAGAGAGAGAGACAGTGAGAGAGAGGGAGAGAGGGACAGAGAGAGGGAGAGAGGGACAGTGAGAGAGAGGGAGAGAGGGACAGAGAGAGGGAGAGAGGGACATTGAGAGAGAGAGAGAGACAGACAGACAGCGAGAGAGAGACAGTGAGAGAGAGAGTCAGTGAGAGAGAGAGTCAGTGAGAGAGAGTCAGTGAGAGAGTCAGTGAGAGAGAGAGTCAGTGAGAGAGAGAGTCAGTGAGAGAGAGAGTCAGTGAGAGAGAGTCAGTGAGAGAGTCAGTGAGAGAGAGTCAGTGAGAGAGAGTCAGTGAGAGAGTCAGTGAGAGAGAGAGTCAGTGAGAGAGAGAGTCAGTGAGAGAGAGTCAGTGAGAGAGAGAGTCAGTGAGAGAGTCAGTGAGAGAGAGAGTCAGTGAGAGAGAGTCAGTGAGAGAGTCAGTGAGAGAGAGTCAGTGAGTGAGAGAGTCAGTGAGAGAGAGTCAGTGAGAGAGAGACAGCGAGAGAGAGACAGAGAGAATCAGGGAGAGAGAGTCAGTGAGTGAGAGAGTCAGTGAGAGAGAGTCAGTGAGAGAGAGACAGCGAGAGAGAGACAGTGAGAGAGAGAGACAGTGAGAGAGAGAGTCAGTGAGAGAGAGAGTCAGTGAGAGAGAGTCAGTGAGAGAGAGTCAGTGAGAGAGTCAGTGAGAGAGAGTCAGTGAGAGAGTCAGTGAGAGAGAGTCAGTGAGAGAGAGAGTCAGTGAGAGAGAGAGTCAGAGAGAGAGAGTCAGTGAGAGAGAGAGTCAGTGAGAGAGTCAGTGAGAGAGAGTCAGTGAGAGAGAGTGAGTGAGAGAGAGAGTCAGTGAGAGAGAGTCAGTGAGAGAGAGTCAGTGAGAGAGAGTCAGTGAGAGAGAGTCAGTGAGAGAGAGAGTCAGTGAGAGAGAGTCAGTGAGAGAGAGAGTCAGTGAGAGAGAGTCAGTGAGAGAGAGTCAGTGACAGAGTCAGTGAGAGAGAGTCAGTGAGAGAGTCAGTGAGAGAGTCAGTGAGAGAGAGAGTCAGTGAGAGAGTCAGTGAGTGAGAGTCAGTGAGAGAGAGTCAGTGAGAGAGAGTCAGTGAGAGAGTCAGTGAGAGAGAGTCAGTGAGAGAGAGTCAGAGAGAGAGAGTCAGTGAGAGAGAGTCAGTGAGAGAGTCAGTGAGAGAGTCAGTGAGAGAGAGTCAGTGAGAGAGAGTCAGTGATAGAGTCAGTGAGAGAGAGTCAGTGAGAGAGAGTCAGTGAGAGAGAGTCAGTGAGAGAGAGAGTCAGTGAGAGAGAGTCAGTGAGAGAGAGTCAGTGAGAGAGAGAGTCAGTGAGAGAGAGAGTCAGTGAGAGAGAGAGTCCGTGGGAGAGTGTCAGTGAGAGAGTCAGTGAGAGAGAGTCAGTGAGAGAGAGAGTCAGTGAGAGAGAGTCAGTGAGAGAGAGTCAGTGAGAGAGAGTCAGTGAGAGAGAGAGTCAGTGAGAGAGAGAGTCAGTGAGAGAGTCAGTGAGAGAGAGTCAGTGAGAGAGAGTCAGTGAGAGAGAGAGTCAGTGAGAGAGAGTCAGTGAGAGAGAGAGTCAGTGAGAGAGTCAGTGAGAGAGAGTCAGTGAGAGAGAGAGTCAGTGAGAGAGAGTCAGTGAGAGAGAGTCAGTGAGAGAGAGTCAGTGAGAGAGAGAGTCAGTGAGAGAGAGTCAGTGAGAGAGAGTCAGTGAGAGAGTCAGTGAGAGAGAGTCAGTGAGAGAGAGTCAGTGAGAGAGAGTCAGTGAGAGAGAGAGTCAGTGAGAGAGAGTCAGTGAGAGAGAGTCAGTGAGAGAGAGAGTCAGTGAGAGAGAGAGTCCGTGGGAGAGAGTCAGTGAGAGAGAGAGTCAGGGAGAGAGTCAGTGAGAGAGAGTCAGTGAGAGAGAGTCAGTGAGAGAGAGTCAGTGAGAGAGAGTCAGTGAGAGAGAGTCAGTGAGAGAGAGTCAGTGAGAGAGTCAGTGAGAGAGTCAGTGAGAGAGAGTCAGTGAGAGAGATTCACTGAGAGAGTCAGTGAGAGAGAGTCAGTGAGAGAGTCAGTGAGAGAGTCAGTGAGAGAGAGACAGTGAGAGAGAGAGACAGTGAGAGAGAGAGTCAGTGAGAGAGTCAGTGAGAGAGTCAGTGAGAGAGAGACAGTGAGAGAGAGAGACAGTGAGAGAGAGAGTCAGTGAGAGAGTCAGTGAGAGAGTCAGTGAGAGAGTCAGTGAGAGAGTCAGTGAGAGAGAGACAGTGAGAGAGAGAGATAGTGAGAGAGAGTGAGAGGGACAGTGAGAGAGAGAGAGAGACAGTGAGAGAGAGGGAGAGAGGGACAGAGAGAGGGAGAGAGGGACAGTGAGAGAGAGGGAGAGAGGGACAGAGAGAGGGAGAGAGGGACATTGAGAGAGAGAGAGAGACAGACAGACAGCGAGAGAGAGTCAGTGAGAGAGAGAGTCAGTGAGAGAGAGAGTCAGTGAGAGAGAGTCAGTGAGAGAGTCAGTGAGAGAGCGTCAGTGAGAGAGAGTCAGTGAGAGAGTCAGTGAGAGAGAGAGTCAGTGAGAGAGAGAGTCAGTGAGAGAGAGTCAGTGAGAGAGAGAGTCAGTGAGAGAGTCAGTGAGAGAGAGAGTCAGTGAGAGAGAGTCAGTGAGAGAGTCAGTGAGAGAGAGTCAGTGAGTGAGAGAGTCAGTGAGAGAGAGTCAGTGAGAGAGAGACAGCGAGAGAGAGACAGAGAGAGAGTCAGGGAGAGAGAGTCAGTGAGTGAGAGAGTCAGTGAGAGAGAGTCAGTGAGAGAGAGACAGCGAGAGAGAGACAGTGAGAGAGAGAGACAGTGAGAGAGAGAGTCAGTGAGAGAGAGAGTCAGTGAGAGAGAGTCAGTGAGAGAGAGTCAGTGAGAGAGTCAGTGAGAGAGAGTCAGTGAGAGAGTCAGTGAGAGTGAGTCAGTGAGAGAGAGAGTCAGTGAGAGAGAGAGTCAGAGAGAGAGAGTCAGTGAGAGAGAGAGTCAGTGAGAGAGTCAGTGAGAGAGAGTCAGTGAGAGAGAGTCAGTGAGAGAGAGAGTCAGTGAGAGAGAGTCAGTGAGAGAGAGTCAGTGAGAGAGAGTCAGTGAGAGAGAGAGTCAGTGAGAGAGAGTCAGTGAGAGAGTCAGTGAGAGAGAGTCAGTGAGAGAGAGAGTCAGTGAGAGAGAGTCAGTGAGAGAGTCAGTGAGAGAGTGTCAGTGAGAGAGAGTCAGTGAGAGAGTCAGTGAGAGAGAGTCAGTGAGAGAGAGTCAATGAGAGAGTCAGTGAGAGAGAGAGTCAGTGAGAGAGAGTCAGTGAGAGAGAGTCAGAGAGAGAGAGTCAGTGAGAGAGAGTCAGTGAGAGAGTCAGTGAGAGAGTCAGTGAGAGAGAGTCAGTGAGAGAGAGTCAGTGAGAGAGAGTCAGTGAGAGAGAGAGTCAGTGAGAGAGAGTCAGTGAGAGAGAGTCAGTGAGAGAGAGTCAGTGAGAGAGAGAGTCAGTGAGAGAGAGAGTCCGTGGGAGAGAGTCAGTGAGAGAGAGAGTCAGGGAGAGAGTCAGTGAGAGAGAGAGTCAGTGAGAGAGAGAGTCAGTGAGAGAGTCAGTGAGAGAGAGAGTCAGTGAGAGAGAGACAGCGAGAGAGAGAGTCAGTGAGAGAGAGTCAGTGAGAGAGAGTCAGTGAGAGAGAGTGTCAGTGAGAGAGTCAGTGAGAGAGTCAGTGAGAGAGAGAGTCAGTGAGAGAGAGACAGCGAGAGAGAGAGTCAGTGAGAGAGAGTCAGTGAGAGAGAGTCAGTGAGAGAGAGTGTCAGTGAGAGAGTCAGTGAGAGAGAGTCAGTGAGAGAGAGTCAGTGAGAGAGAGTCAGTGAGAGAGAGTCAGTGAGAGAGTCAGTGAGAGTCAGTGAGAGAGAGAGTCAGTGAGAGAGTCAGTGAGAGAGAGTCAGTGAGAGAGTCAGTGAGAGTCAGTGAGAGAGAGAGATAGTGAGAGAGAGTGAGAGGGACAGTGAGAGAGAGAGAGAGACAGTGAGAGAGAGGGAGAGAGGGACAGAGAGAGGGAGAGAGGGACAGTGAGAGAGAGGGAGAGAGGGACAGAGAGAGGGAGAGAGGGACATTGAGAGAGAGAGAGAGACAGACAGACAGCGAGAGAGAGACAGTGAGAGAGAGAGTCAGTGAGAGAGAGAGTCAGTGAGAGAGAGTCAGTGAGAGAGTCAGTGAGAGAGAGAGTCAGTGAGAGAGAGAGTCAGTGAGAGAGAGAGTCAGTGAGAGAGAGTCAGTGAGAGAGTCAGTGAGAGAGAGTCAGTGAGAGAGAGTCAGTGAGAGAGTCAGTGAGAGAGAGAGTCAGTGAGAGAGAGAGTCAGTGAGAGAGAGTCAGTGAGAGAGAGAGTCAGTGAGAGAGTCAGTGAGAGAGAGAGTCAGTGAGAGAGAGTCAGTGAGAGAGTCAGTGAGAGAGAGTCAGTGAGTGAGAGAGTCAGTGAGAGAGAGTCAGTGAGAGAGAGACAGCGAGAGAGAGACAGAGAGAATCAGGGAGAGAGAGTCAGTGAGTGAGAGAGTCAGTGAGAGAGAGTCAGTGAGAGAGAGACAGCGAGAGAGAGACAGTGAGAGAGAGAGACAGTGAGAGAGAGAGTCAGTGAGAGAGAGAGTCAGTGAGAGAGAGTCAGTGAGAGAGAGTCAGTGAGAGAGTCAGTGAGAGAGAGTCAGTGAGAGAGTCAGTGAGAGAGAGTCAGTGAGAGAGAGAGTCAGTGAGAGAGAGAGTCAGAGAGAGAGAGTCAGTGAGAGAGAGAGTCAGTGAGAGAGTCAGTGAGAGAGAGTCAGTGAGAGAGAGTGAGTGAGAGAGAGAGTCAGTGAGAGAGAGTCAGTGAGAGAGAGTCAGTGAGAGAGAGTCAGTGAGAGAGAGTCAGTGAGAGAGAGAGTCAGTGAGAGAGAGTCAGTGAGAGAGAGAGTCAGTGAGAGAGAGTCAGTGAGAGAGAGTCAGTGACAGAGTCAGTGAGAGAGAGTCAGTGAGAGAGTCAGTGAGAGAGTCAGTGAGAGAGAGAGTCAGTGAGAGAGTCAGTGAGTGAGAGTCAGTGAGAGAGAGTCAGTGAGAGAGAGTCAGTGAGAGAGTCAGTGAGAGAGAGTCAGTGAGAGAGAGTCAGAGAGAGAGAGTCAGTGAGAGAGAGTCAGTGAGAGAGTCAGTGAGAGAGTCAGTGAGAGAGAGTCAGTGAGAGAGAGTCAGTGAGAGAGTCAGTGAGAGAGAGTCAGTGAGAGAGAGTCAGTGAGAGAGAGTCAGTGAGAGAGAGAGTCAGTGAGAGAGAGTCAGTGAGAGAGAGTCAGTGAGAGAGAGAGTCAGTGAGAGAGAGAGTCAGTGAGAGAGAGAGTCCGTGGGAGAGTGTCAGTGAGAGAGTCAGTGAGAGAGAGTCAGTGAGAGAGAGAGTCAGTGAGAGAGAGTCAGTGAGAGAGAGTCAGTGAGAGAGAGTCAGTGAGAGAGAGAGTCAGTGAGAGAGAGAGTCAGTGAGAGAGTCAGTGAGAGAGAGTCAGTGAGAGAGAGTCAGTGAGAGAGAGAGTCAGTGAGAGAGAGTCAGTGAGAGAGAGAGTCAGTGAGAGAGTCAGTGAGAGAGAGTCAGTGAGAGAGAGAGTCAGTGAGAGAGAGTCAGTGAGAGAGAGTCAGTGAGAGAGAGTCAGTGAGAGAGAGAGTCAGTGAGAGAGAGTCAGTGAGAGAGAGTCAGTGAGAGAGTCAGTGAGAGAGAGTCAGTGAGAGAGAGTCAGTGAGAGAGAGTCAGTGAGAGAGAGAGTCAGTGAGAGAGAGTCAGTGAGAGAGAGTCAGTGAGAGAGAGAGTCATGAGAGAGAGAGTCCGTGGGAGAGAGTCAGTGAGAGAGAGAGTCAGGGAGAGAGTCAGTGAGAGAGAGTCAGTGAGAGAGAGTCAGTGAGAGAGAGTCAGTGAGAGAGAGTCAGTGAGAGAGAGTCAGTGAGAGAGAGTCAGTGAGAGAGTCAGTGAGAGAGTCAGTGAGAGAGAGTCAGTGAGAGAGATTCACTGAGAGAGTCAGTGAGAGAGAGTCAGTGAGAGAGTCAGTGAGAGAGTCAGTGAGAGAGAGACAGTGAGAGAGAGAGACAGTGAGAGAGAGAGTCAGTGAGAGAGTCAGTGAGAGAGTCAGTGAGAGAGAGACAGTGAGAGAGAGAGACAGTGAGAGAGAGAGTCAGTGAGAGAGTCAGTGAGAGAGTCAGTGAGAGAGAGAGTCAGTGAGAGAGAGAGTCAGTGAGAGAGGGTCAGTGAGAGAGTCAGTGAGAGAGAGAGTCAGTGAGAGAGAGTCAGTGAGAGAGAGTCAGTGAGAGAGAGTCAGTGAGAGAGTCAGTGAGAGAGAGTCAGTGAGATAGAGTCAGAGAGAGAGAGTCACTGAGAGAGTCAGTGAGAGAGAGTCAGTGAGAGAGTCAGTGAGAGAGTCAGTGAGAGAGAGACAGTGAGAGAGAGAGATAGTGAGAGAGAGTGAGAGGGACAGTGAGAGAGAGAGAGAGACAGTGAGAGAGAGGGAGAGAGGGACAGAGAGAGGGAGAGAGGGACAGTGAGAGAGAGGGAGAGAGGGACAGAGAGAGGGAGAGAGGGACATTGAGAGAGAGAGAGAGACAGACAGACAGCGAGAGAGAGTCAGTGAGAGAGAGAGTCAGTGAGAGAGAGAGTCAGTGAGAGAGAGTCAGTGAGAGAGTCAGTGAGAGAGCGTCAGTGAGAGAGAGTCAGTGAGAGAGTCAGTGAGAGAGAGAGTCAGTGAGAGAGAGAGTCAGTGAGAGAGAGTCAGTGAGAGAGAGAGTCAGTGAGAGAGTCAGTGAGAGAGAGAGTCAGTGAGAGAGAGTCAGTGAGAGAGTCAGTGAGAGAGAGTCAGTGAGAGAGAGACAGCGAGAGAGAGACAGAGAGAGAGTCAGGGAGAGAGAGTCAGTGAGTGAGAGAGTCAGTGAGAGAGAGTCAGTGAGAGAGAGACAGCGAGAGAGAGACAGTGAGAGAGAGAGACAGTGAGAGAGAGAGTCAGTGAGAGAGAGAGTCAGTGAGAGAGAGTCAGTGAGAGAGAGTCAGTGAGAGAGTCAGTGAGAGAGAGTCAGTGAGAGAGTCAGTGAGAGTGAGTCAGTGAGAGAGAGAGTCAGTGAGAGAGAGAGTCAGAGAGAGAGAGTCAGTGAGAGAGAGAGTCAGTGAGAGAGTCAGTGAGAGAGAGTCAGTGAGAGAGAGTCAGTGAGAGAGAGAGTCAGTGAGAGAGAGTCAGTGAGAGAGAGTCAGTGAGAGAGAGTCAGTGAGAGAGAGAGTCAGTGAGAGAGAGTCAGTGAGAGAGTCAGTGAGAGAGAGTCAGTGAGAGAGAGAGTCAGTGAGAGAGAGTCAGTGAGAGAGTCAGTGAGTGAGAGTCAGTGAGAGAGTCAGTGAGAGAGAGAGTCAGTGAGAGAGTCAGTGAGTGAGAGTCAGTGAGAGAGAGTCAGTGAGAGAGAGTCAGTGAGAGAGAGTCAGTGAGAGAGTCAGTGAGAGAGAGTCAGTGAGAGAGAGTCAGAGAGAGAGAGTCAGTGAGAGAGAGTCAGTGAGAGAGTCAGTGAGAGAGTCAGTGAGAGAGAGTCAGTGAGAGAGAGTCAGTGAGAGAGAGTCAGTGAGAGAGAGAGTCAGTGAGAGAGAGTCAGTGAGAGAGAGTCAGTGAGAGAGAGTCAGTGAGAGAGAGAGTCAGTGAGAGAGAGAGTCCGTGGGAGAGAGTCAGTGAGAGAGAGAGTCAGGGAGAGAGTCAGTGAGAGAGAGAGTCAGTGAGAGAGAGAGTCAGTGAGAGAGTCAGTGAGAGAGAGAGTCAGTGAGAGAGAGACAGCGAGAGAGAGAGTCAGTGAGAGAGAGTCAGTGAGAGAGAGTCAGTGAGAGAGAGTGTCAGTGAGAGAGTCAGTGAGAGAGTCAGTGAGAGAGAGAGTCAGTGAGAGAGAGACAGCGAGAGAGAGAGTCAGTGAGAGAGAGTCAGTGAGAGAGAGTCAGTGAGAGAGAGTGTCAGTGAGAGAGTCAGTGAGAGAGAGTCAGTGAGAGAGAGTCAGTGAGAGAGAGTCAGTGAGAGAGAGTCAGTGAGAGAGTCAGTGAGAGTCAGTGAGAGAGAGAGTCAGTGAGAGAGTCAGTGAGAGAGAGTCAGTGAGAGAGTCAGTGAGAGTCAGTGAGAGAGAGAGTCAGCGAGAGAGAGTCAGAGAGAGAGTCAGTGAGAGAGAGTCAGTGAGAGAGAGTCAGAGAGAGAGTCAGTGAGAGAGAGTCAGTGAGAGAGAGTCAGAGAGAGAGTCAGTGAGAGAGAGAGTCAGTGAGAGAGTATCAGTGAGAGAGTCAGTGAGAGAGAGAGTCAGTGAGAGAGAGAGTCAGTGAGAGAGTCAGTGAGAGAGAGAGTCAGTGAGAGAGAGTCAGTGAGAGAGAGTCAGTGAGAGAGAGTCAGTGAGAGAGTCAGTGAGAGAGAGTCAGTGAGATAGAGTCAGAGAGAGAGAGTCACTGAGAGAGTCAGTGAGAGAGAGTCAGTGAGAGAGTCAGTGAGAGAGTCAGTGAGAGAGAGACAGTGAGAGAGAGAGATAGTGAGAGAGAGTGAGAGGGACAGTGAGAGAGAGAGAGAGACAGTGAGAGAGAGGGAGAGAGGGACAGAGAGAGGGAGAGAGGGACAGTGAGAGAGAGGGAGAGAGGGACAGAGAGAGGGAGAGAGGGACATTGAGAGAGAGAGAGAGACAGACAGACAGCGAGAGAGAGACAGTGAGAGAGAGAGTCAGTGAGAGAGAGAGTCAGTGAGAGAGAGTCAGTGAGAGAGTCAGTGAGAGAGAGAGTCAGTGAGAGAGAGAGTCAGTGAGAGAGAGAGTCAGTGAGAGAGAGTCAGTGAGAGAGTCAGTGAGAGAGAGTCAGTGAGAGAGAGTCAGTGAGAGAGTCAGTGAGAGAGAGAGTCAGTGAGAGAGAGAGTCAGTGAGAGAGAGTCAGTGAGAGAGAGAGTCAGTGAGAGAGTCAGTGAGAGAGAGAGTCAGTGAGAGAGATTCAGTGAGAGAGTCAGTGAGAGAGAGTCAGTGAGTGAGAGAGTCAGTGAGAGAGAGTCAGTGAGAGAGAGACAGCGAGAGAGAGACAGAGAGAATCAGGGAGAGAGAGTCAGTGAGTGAGAGAGTCAGTGAGAGAGAGTCAGTGAGAGAGAGACAGCGAGAGAGAGACAGTGAGAGAGAGAGACAGTGAGAGAGAGAGTCAGTGAGAGAGAGAGTCAGTGAGAGAGAGTCAGTGAGAGAGAGTCAGTGAGAGAGTCAGTGAGAGAGAGTCAGTGAGAGAGTCAGTGAGAGAGAGTCAGTGAGAGAGAGAGTCAGTGAGAGAGAGAGTCAGAGAGAGAGAGTCAGTGAGAGAGAGAGTCAGTGAGAGAGTCAGTGAGAGAGAGTCAGTGAGAGAGAGTGAGTGAGAGAGAGAGTCAGTGAGAGAGAGTCAGTGAGAGAGAGTCAGTGAGAGAGAGTCAGTGAGAGAGAGAGTCAGTGAGAGAGAGTCAGTGAGAGAGAGAGTCAGTGAGAGAGAGTCAGTGAGAGAGAGTCAGTGACAGAGTCAGTGAGAGAGAGTCAGTGAGAGAGTCAGTGAGAGAGTCAGTGAGAGAGAGAGTCAGTGAGAGAGTCAGTGAGTGAGAGTCAGTGAGAGAGAGTCAGTGAGAGAGAGTCAGTGAGAGAGTCAGTGAGAGAGAGTCAGTGAGAGAGAGTCAGAGAGAGAGAGTCAGTGAGAGAGAGTCAGTGAGAGAGTCAGTGAGAGAGTCAGTGAGAGAGAGTCAGTGAGAGAGAGTCAGTGAGAGAGTCAGTGAGAGAGAGTCAGTGAGAGAGAGTCAGTGAGAGAGAGTCAGTGAGAGAGAGAGTCAGTGAGAGAGAGTCAGTGAGAGAGAGTCAGTGAGAGAGAGAGTCAGTGAGAGAGAGAGTCAGTGAGAGAGAGAGTCCGTGGGAGAGTGTCAGTGAGAGAGTCAGTGAGAGAGAGTCAGTGAGAGAGAGTCAGTGAGAGAGAGTCAGTGAGAGAGTCAGTGAGAGAGAGAGTCAGTGAGAGAGAGTCAGTGAGAGAGAGTCAGTGAGAGAGAGAGTCAGTGAGAGAGAGAGTCAGTGAGAGAGTCAGTGAGAGAGAGTCAGTGAGAGAGAGTCAGTGAGAGAGAGAGTCAGTGAGAGAGAGTCAGTGAGAGAGAGAGTCAGTGAGAGAGTCAGTGAGAGAGAGTCAGTGAGAGAGAGAGTCAGTGAGAGAGAGTCAGTGAGAGAGAGTCAGTGAGAGAGAGTCAGTGAGAGAGAGAGTCAGTGAGAGAGAGTCAGTGAGAGAGAGTCAGTGAGAGAGTCAGTGAGAGAGAGTCAGTGAGAGAGAGTCAGTGAGAGAGAGTCAGTGAGAGAGAGAGTCAGTGAGAGAGAGTCAGTGAGAGAGAGTCAGTGAGAGAGAGAGTCAGTGAGAGAGAGAGTCCGTGGGAGAGAGTCAGTGAGAGAGAGAGTCAGGGAGAGAGTCAGTGAGAGAGAGTCAGTGAGAGAGAGTCAGTGAGAGAGAGTCAGTGAGAGAGAGTCAGTGAGAGAGAGTCAGTGAGAGAGAGTCAGTGAGAGAGTCAGTGAGAGAGTCAGTGAGAGAGAGTCAGTGAGAGAGATTCACTGAGAGAGTCAGTGAGAGAGAGTCAGTGAGAGAGTCAGTGAGAGAGTCAGTGAGAGAGAGACAGTGAGAGAGAGAGACAGTGAGAGAGAGAGTCAGTGAGAGAGTCAGTGAGAGAGTCAGTGAGAGAGAGACAGTGAGAGAGAGAGACAGTGAGAGAGAGAGTCAGTGAGAGAGTCAGTGAGAGAGTCAGTGAGAGAGAGAGTCAGTGAGAGAGAGAGTCAGTGAGAGAGGGTCAGTGAGAGAGTCAGTGAGAGAGAGAGTCAGTGAGAGAGAGTCAGTGAGAGAGAGTCAGTGAGAGAGAGTCAGTGAGAGAGTCAGTGAGAGAGAGTCAGTGAGATAGAGTCAGAGAGAGAGAGTCACTGAGAGAGAGTCAGTGAGAGAGTCAGTGAGAGAGTCAGTGAGAGAGAGACAGTGAGAGAGAGAGATAGTGAGAGAGAGTGAGAGGGACAGTGAGAGAGAGAGAGAGACAGTGAGAGAGAGGGAGAGAGGGACAGAGAGAGGGAGAGAGGGACAGTGAGAGAGAGGGAGAGAGGGACAGAGAGAGGGAGAGAGGGACATTGAGAGAGAGAGAGAGACAGACAGACAGCGAGAGAGAGTCAGTGAGAGAGAGAGTCAGTGAGAGAGAGAGTCAGTGAGAGAGAGTCAGTGAGAGAGTCAGTGAGAGAGCGTCAGTGAGAGAGAGTCAGTGAGAGAGTCAGTGAGAGAGAGAGTCAGTGAGAGAGAGAGTCAGTGAGAGAGAGTCAGTGAGAGAGAGAGTCAGTGAGAGAGTCAGTGAGAGAGAGAGTCAGTGAGAGAGAGTCAGTGAGAGAGTCAGTGAGAGAGAGTCAGTGAGTGAGAGAGTCAGTGAGAGAGAGTCAGTGAGAGAGAGACAGCGAGAGAGAGACAGAGAGAGAGTCAGGGAGAGAGAGTCAGTGAGTGAGAGAGTCAGTGAGAGAGAGTCAGTGAGAGAGAGACAGCGAGAGAGAGACAGTGAGAGAGAGAGACAGTGAGAGAGAGAGTCAGTGAGAGAGAGAGTCAGTGAGAGAGAGTCAGTGAGAGAGAGTCAGTGAGAGAGTCAGTGAGAGAGAGTCAGTGAGAGAGTCAGTGAGAGTGAGTCAGTGAGAGAGAGAGTCAGTGAGAGAGAGAGTCAGAGAGAGAGAGTCAGTGAGAGAGAGAGTCAGTGAGAGAGTCAGTGAGAGAGAGTCAGTGAGAGAGAGTCAGTGACAGAGAGAGTCAGTGAGAGAGAGTCAGTGAGAGAGAGTCAGTGAGAGAGAGTCAGTGAGAGAGAGTCAGTGAGAGAGAGAGTCAGTGAGAGAGAGTCAGTGAGAGAGTCAGTGAGAGAGAGTCAGTGAGAGAGAGAGTCAGTGAGAGAGAGTCAGTGAGAGAGTCAGTGAGTGAGAGTCAGTGAGAGAGTCAGTGAGAGAGAGAGTCAGTGAGAGAGTCAGTGAGTGAGAGTCAGTGAGAGAGAGTCAGTGAGAGAGAGTCAGTGAGAGAGAGTCAGTGAGAGAGTCAGTGAGAGAGAGTCAGTGAGAGAGAGTCAGAGAGAGAGAGTCAGTGAGAGAGAGTCAGTGAGAGAGTCAGTGAGAGAGTCAGTGAGAGAGAGTCAGTGAGAGAGAGTCAGTGAGAGAGAGTCAGTGAGAGAGAGAGTCAGTGAGAGAGAGTCAGTGAGAGAGAGTCAGTGAGAGAGAGTCAGTGAGAGAGAGAGTCAGTGAGAGAGAGAGTCCGTGGGAGGAGAGTCAGTGAGAGAGAGAGTCAGGGAGAGAGTCAGTGAGAGAGAGAGTCAGTGAGAGAGAGAGTCAGTGAGAGAGTCAGTGAGAGAGAGAGTCAGTGAGAGAGAGACAGCGAGAGAGAGAGTCAGTGAGAGAGAGTCAGTGAGAGAGAGTCAGTGAGAGAGAGTGTCAGTGAGAGAGTCAGTGAGAGAGTCAGTGAGAGAGAGAGTCAGTGAGAGAGAGACAGCGAGAGAGAGAGTCAGTGAGAGAGAGTCAGTGAGAGAGAGTCAGTGAGAGAGAGTGTCAGTGAGAGAGTCAGTGAGAGAGAGTCAGTGAGAGAGAGTCAGTGAGAGAGAGTCAGTGAGAGAGAGTCAGTGAGAGAGTCAGTGAGAGTCAGTGAGAGAGAGAGTAAGTGAGAGAGTCAGTGAGAGAGAGTCAGTGAGAGAGTCAGTGAGAGTCAGTGAGAGAGAGAGTCAGCGAGAGAGAGTCAGAGAGTCAGTGAGAGAGAGTCAGTGAGAGAGAGTCAGAGAGAGAGTCAGTGAGAGAGAGTCAGTGAGAGAGAGTCAGAGAGAGAGTCAGTGAGAGAGAGAGTCAGTGAGAGTCAGTGAGAGAGAGAGTGAGAGAGAGTCAGTGAGAGAGAGTCAGTGAGAGAGTCAGTGAGAGAGAGTCAGGGAGAGAGAGTCAGTGAGAGAGTCAGTGAGAGAGTCAGTGAGAGAGAGTCAGTGAGGGAGAGAGTCAGTGAGAGAGAGTCAGTGAGAGAGAGAGTCAGTGGAGAGAGAGTCAGTGAGAGAGAGAGTCAGTGACAGAGAGTCAGTGAGAGAGAGAGTCAGTGAGAGAGAGTCAGAGAGAGAGAGTCAGTGAGAGATTCAGTGAGAGAGAGAGTCAGTGAGAGAGAGAGAGTCAGTGATAGAGAGAGTCAGAGAGAGAGAGTCAGTGAGAGAGTCAGTGAGAGAGTCAGTGAGAGAGAGTCAGTGAGAGAGAGAGTCAGTGAGAGAGAGTCAGTGAGAGAGAGAGTCAGTGAGAGAGAGTCAGAGAGAGAGAGAGTCAGAGAGAGAGTCAGTGAGAGAGAGTCAGTGAGAGAGTCAGTGAGAGAGAGTCAGTGAGAGAGAGAGTCAGTGAGAGAGAGTCAGAGAGAGAGAGAGTCAGAGAGAGAGAGAGAGTCAGAGGAGAGAGTCAGTGAGAGAGAGTCAGTGAGAGAGTCAGTGAGAGAGAGTCAGTGAGAGATAGAGTCAGTGAGAGAGTCAGTGAGAGAGTCAGTGAGAGAGAGTCAGTGAGAGAGTCAGTGAGAGAGAGAGTCAGTGAGAGAGAGTCAGTGAGAGAGTCAGTGAGAGAGTCAGTGAGAGAGAGAGTCCAGTGAGAGAGTCAGTGAGAGAGAGTCAGTGAGAGAGAGTCAGTGAGAGAGAGTCAGTGAGAGAGTCAGTGAGATAGAGAGTCAGTGAGAGAGAGTCAGTGAGAGAGAGTCAGTGAGAGAGAGAGTCAGTGAGAGAGAGTCAGAGAGAGAGAGAGTCAGAGAGAGAGAGAGTCAGAGAGAGAGTCAGTGAGAGAGAGAGTCAGTGAGAGAGTCAGTGAGAGAGAGTCAGTGAGAGAGTCAGTGAGAGAGAGTCAGTGAAAGAGAGAGTCAGTGAGAGATAGAGTCAGTGAGAGAGTCAGTGAGAGAGTCAGTGAGAGAGAGTCAGTGAGAGAGTCAGTGAGAGAGAGAGTCAGTGAGAGAGAGTCAGTGAGAGAGTCAGTGAGAGAGTCAGTGAGAGAGAGAGTCAGTGAGAGAGTCAGTGAGAGAGAGTCAGTGAGAGAGAGTCAGTGAGAGAGAGTCAGTGAGAGAGTCAGTGAGATAGAGAGTCAGTGAGAGAGAGTCAGTGATAGAGTCCGTGAGAGAGTCAGTGAGAGAGAGAGTCAGTGAGAGAGTCAG
>JANJGN010004668.1:0-31201 GCA_026770705.1 Isurus oxyrinchus
ATCCACTCACTCACTCACTCACCAATCCACCCACTCGCTTACTCACTCACTCACACCCACTGAGACTTTTAAAAACTTACCTGAATACGGCAGCTAATGTCGTGATAAGGGGGTGTGCCCTCTCCTCGTCCATCTTCTATTGTGCTCATTGGTCTTTCATGGGGATGGCTGTGCTGAACCATCACTGCTGCAGCTGGGATCAGAAGTCCTGGCTGGAATAACGCGTTATGATCGGGACGAAGGAATCTTCACGGGCAAAGGCAACGTGTGCAGCATCAAAGCTGACTGGAAGACCTGGGCCCATGTTTTTCTAGTACCAGCCCCTGTATTACCAGATTTATAGAATTAAATTTCACAATTTGCATGGGGAGGGGCATACTTGCATTGGACGTAGTTCAGAGAAGGTTCACTGGGCTGATTCCTGGGATGAACTGTTTGTCTTCTGAGGAAGGATTGAGCAGGTTCAGCCTATATTCATTGGAATTTAGAAGAATGAGAGATGATTGTATTGAAACGTATGAGGTTCTGAGGGGGCTTGACAGCGTCAGCACTGAGAGGATGTTTCCCCTAGCGGGGGGATCTAGAACTGAGGGCACTGTTTCAAAATAAGGGGTCTCCCATTTAAAACAGAGAGTGGAGAAATGTCTCCTTTTAGAGGGTCATTAGTGCTGAGTTAGATAGATTTTTGCTCAATAGGGGAGTCAAGGGTTATGGGAGACAGATAGTAAGCGGAGTTGAGGTCATAATCAGATTAGCTGTGATCTCATTGAGTGGCAGAGCAGACTTGAGCAGCCAAATGACCTACTCCTGCTCCTATTTCTTCTGTTCTTATGATATTAATGACACGAAAATGCACCATTTTGATATTTTAATTATTTTAGAAAGGTGTCATGCAGCTCTTGTAGCTTTGATCACAACTCTGCCCACTGCTTTCAACTCATGTTAAATGGGCAAAATGAAGTCCTGGTTCATGGTCTACTCAAGCAGGCTCCCAAATGGAAAGTTGCTGATAAAGTTGCTGTTTCAGTTGCTGATAAAGATATTCTTTTGTCATAATTAATTCCATTTTACTCCATGCAGTAGTTGATTGGAGTGGGTGGTCAGCTACTTTTTACAATTTTTATTATATTTTTCGTCATTATTCTTCTTGGTTCTGGAATTTTAATCCCACCATACAAAGTGGCAAGGTTAGGAATTCCTTTGCAGGTTCAGAAACCATTGTATAGATGAGGAAGAGGAGTTCATAAGGGAGAAGTACTAGTGGATGGAATGACACCTGAGATATTTTGCTGGCATAACTTCCTACATTATAGTGGTGACTACATTTCAAAAGCTCTTCATTGGCTGGAAAATGCTTTGGGAGCTCCTGAGGTCATGAAAGACACTATAGAAATGCAAATCACTTTCCTTAAATTACTACCTGGGACCCATTTGGGTATTTCAGAAAAGCTCAGTCTTCACTGCCTCTGCTTCACATTCACATTGTCACAGCTGTTCCACCTGCTGCATGATGAACTGCAGAGATCACCTATAGAAATGAAAGTTGCCAGAGCACGGTGTTTTTGTTCTACCTGGCTGTTCCAAGTCACTGTGGGGAAGCCTGCCATCGCTGCACATACATGCATCAAGCATGTGAGAAATGCTTTGTTTGCTAGGAACAATAACTTCATGTGCTCGACATGACTGATGCTTACTTAAGTGATTTTTCTGGATTAGGTAGTTTAGATATTTTGGTCGGGCCCCAGCAGGATTCCTGCCTCACAGTGCATGAGCCTGCTTTTGGCACTATCTGTCAGCTGATGAGCTGCTTTATCAATCAAGTGGGGGAGATGGGGTTAAGGCACAGATCAGCCATGATCTTGTTGAAAAGCAGAACAGGTTCGAAGGGCTGAATGGTCTACTCTATGTCTGCCACCCAATGCTTAGAGTCCACCTCCATGGATGTAAATCAGGGGTGGGGAACTCCTGGCCTGGGGGCCGGATCCAGCCCATAACATTTTTCAACTGGCCCGTGATGAGATTTCAAAATACAGCCCCACCCCCACCCCCCTCCACCCTGTGTGCTGCACTCTGGGCCAGCTGCCCCCATGATCTGATTCCTGGGCCTTGGCTGCAGTCACCAGAGGCCCAGGCTGTGGGGAGAGAGCAAGGCCTGAGATTCGGGAGCAGGTGTGCAGGGCAAGGGTGCAAAGCTGCTGACTGCCAATCAGGTGGTGAGAGAGAAAGAGACAGAGTGGGAGAGAGAGAGAGAGAGAGAGAGAGACAGAATGGGAAAGGAGAAACAGAATGGAAAAGGAGAGAGAGACAGACAGACAGAGTAGGAATTGGAGAGAGAGAGACAGACAGACAGAAAGATGGGAAAGGAGAAGAGAGAGAGAGGCAGAGAGAGAAGAAAAACCTGTTGCAAGTAGCAACATCACCAGTACCAGTAGATATAACAAGGCTCATTAAGGAAAAGCAAACTCAGCCATCGATTAAAGCAATGGGCAAGTTGAACGTTTCTGTATTCTCTCTAAAAAGTATAAATTAAGTTGTTTTTATGAACAGGATTTTACATTGGGCAGGTTGGCGCATGCCTGACCTACTCAAGCGTAAAATGACGCACTCGTGTGATATTTTGGTCAGTGGGCACGCGCGGGAATTGGCAGTGTGCCCACCGACAATTAAAAGGCCTGTTAAGGCCATTAACAGTGTAATTGATTTAAATTTTTCACTGCCCACCCCACCTTATGGTTGGTGGCAGGCGAAAAGGCCAAGCGGCCTTTGCACAGGTGAGATGAGGTTACAACAAGAGATTTTTTAAAAATTAAAACTTTGAATATTTATATTTAACATGTCCCTGCTCATGTGACAGATTCACATGAGGGGACGTGTTTTTCATCATTTCAAAAATCTTCATTTTTAGTTTTCAAAACCCCTCAAGTCCCTGAAGCAGCTCCGTGCATCTCAGAGTGCACCAGCACGCATGTGTGAACTTGCGCTCTTGCCCTCCTCCACCACCCCCCCCCCCCAACACACATAGGCAGCACTGAACATTGCAGCATGCGTTTCACGTTGGGCAGGCCTTAATTGGTCCATCAGTGTGAAATCGCGGCCCAGCCCTGATCGTGAGCGGCAGTCAGCTTCCCGACCACTCCTGCCCACCTCCGCCGAGAGAAAAATCCTGGCCTATGTGTGTGTGGCCCGCACCTGATTTTGTTCATGTGTGAGTGGCGCTTGATAAGAAAAAGGTTCCCCACCCCTGGTATAAATCAATTGCAGCTAAACTTCACCCATAATTTACACTCTGTTTCTTTCTATTTATGAGGACGTTGGAGCCTAAAATCAAGGCTGTCAGAAGCTGTTTAATGAAAAATTGATAAATCTGTTTCTAAATTACTACAATACTAAATTATGCGGTATTAACTGTTACGTAATAGTTTAGATTTTGTTTGTCACTTTATGTGCCACATATATGTTGTTGCTTGTTGCAAATGGATTTGGAAAACAAGACAGCATTCAGTAATGAAAAATGAATCAACAGCAAACACCTACGATTTTTATGCAAGGTTTTGTTGTAATTTCTAACTGTATTAGGTCGATTCAAATGATGCAATGCCTTTTTTGAATGATCCGTCGCCTGAAAGGCTTCTTCATGGTCCTAGTGCCTATACCGTTATTCTGTTCCAACACATTATTGTGTATTTTATTTTCTGAATGGATACAGTAATTCTGAAATTTCGTAACAAAGTTTTATTCATAGCAGCTGACCAACTCATTCTATACATTATATACAGAATTGCCCTCACAGTTTGGTGTTTTATTCTGAAGTTATTTGTCCATTATTCACTTTAGACTATATTAAAAGCATCAGTAAAATGATTTGATGAAGGTATTCCAAAAAAAGGACATACTGTTAATGACCTGCATCTAAGAATGTTAGTGGTAGCTAAAGAGTTTTTACATAGAAAAGCAAATACCACAAAGAAGTTACAAGACTAAAGCATATTGAAAGGTTCAAATCACATCAAATCACAAAGAACAGAGCCAGGACAATTTATCAACATCAGTTGAATCTCAACATTCAGTTATAAGCTTTCAGCTTCATGCTTAAGATGTTTCATTCATGTAAAATTCTAACTCAGATTATAAGCTTTTAGTGGAAGAGTTAAGAGGCTGTTGGCTGTCATATGACTACCCTCCCCTGCACAAGATGTTAAACAACATTAATGAGAGTATTGCAAGCCACTTAATGCAAAACAATTGAATATAACATTACAAGGCTTAGAGTTGCATTCAAGATTGTTGTGTTTATCTTTCTTATTATCATGTCAAGCTATTTACTTAATAAATTACTTTCAAATGATAGTCTATTGTTCAATTCAAAATTACTGAATTCAATTTATCTGATATTTCAAATTTCAGCAGTAAAATCCTTGCTATTGTCCTTTTACATTGAATTTGTTGCACAGAACCAGGCCATTTGGCTCGACTAGTCTATGCTGATGTTTATGCTCCATACAAGCCTCTTCCCACTTGCTTCATCTAACTCTATCAGTATGACCTTTTATTACTCCTAACCTTATGTACTTACCTAACTGCCTCTTAATTGCACTGTGGTATTTGCCTGAACTATCCCATGTGGTACCAAGTTCCACATTCGAACAACACTTTGGGTGAAGAATTTTCACCCACATTCCTTACTGAATTAGTGACTAACTAAACTTGGGCTTTCCACATGTTAAAAATTGCCTTTGATGCATGAGGAGCAGACTTTATTCCCTCCTATGCCAATACTTCAGAGGAGTTAATTAACCCATGGTTAAAACACTGGAGAAAGGAGGCCCATGTGAATAAGTTAAATATTCATAACTAACATTATACAGCATATTCCACTGACTGTATTGGTGCTCTCACTTGAAACTCGAAAACGTTATCAACTTTGCTTCTAATTTCCACAGATGCTGCCAAACCTGCTGAGATTTTCCAGCATTTTCTGTTTTTACTTCGACTTAGTCTGTTGTATTCGCTGCTCACAATGCAATCTCCTCTACATCGGGAAGACCAAAAGCAGGTTGGGTGACTGATTTGTGGAACACCTCGTTTCAGTCCACAAGCATGACCCTGACATTTCAGTGGCTTGCCATTTTAATCCTCCACCTTGCTGTCAGGTGCATATCTTCATCCACATCCTCCTGCAATGTTCCAGTACAGCTCAATGCAAGCTCAAGTAACAACACCTTATCTTCCATTTAGGTACTTTCCAGAACTTCTGGACTCAACATAGAGTTCAACAACTTCAAACTGTAACTCTTGTCCCATTTTGTTTCTTTTTTCCATATGCTAGTGGTAAATCTTGTTTTTCACATTTTGCATCTGGACACAGCTTTTCATTATTCTTCCTCTCACACTCACCATGGACAAATCTTTTGGTTTCTTTACTACAACCATTAATTATCACTCCCTTTGCCTTTTTTTTTTACCAGGATATCTTTTGGAAGTTAATCTGTTCTGCCTTCTACCCAATCTCAGACCCTCCCTTTTGTTCCGGACTTGCTCAAACCCAGTTACAGTCCTTCACTTCCGAAGAAAGGTCCTTGACCTTGCACCCTGTTTCTATCTCCATAGATGCTGTCAGGCCTGCTGAGAGTTTCCAGCATCTTTTTGTTTTTATTTCACTTTTTTGTGTTTGTGTTCATAAGGTTCTGGTTGGTATTCTTAAACTTTAAATCAAATCTAATAAACTTTACATTGTTGCCGATTTGCACTTAATAGAAATTTCATTAATTTGGAACATGACTATTTTGAGGAAGCTAAATAAGGACTGACGCTGTTTTTTGCATTGTTCTAACATTAGTCACTCAATTAAAATATTCGGATGTATTTTAAATCTATTTTAACATCTAACTCGGCCGGGAAAAAAAACTTTAATTTCTTTTGAGGCGGAAATATATATTTTCCCTTAAGTGAAGCAGCTTTGTACTAAAGATGGGCACTAGGACCGGGGGTGGTGGGGGGTGCTCTGAGCTTGGAGGAGGGAGCTATTCCGAGTGCCAGGCTGACGTGGACAGGACTTGAGCGATAACAAGGACTGGCAGCATCCGCTTCAGCATAAATGCAAGAGCCGAACTTCAACAACCGACTTTTACTGTGCGCGGGTACGATCTGTTGTGAAAGTGCTGAGCCCAGAGGAGCGGTTGGGAGCCTGACAGTGAGTAACCAGGACGGAGCCTTGGAAAATCGCTATTGTTTGTATGTTGCTGTGTCTAACGGTCTCAGGCTGGGCTTGGCTCAACCAGCCAAGTTCCCCAATCGTTGTAGATTATTTGTCCTTTCGAAAGTGATTTTTTTATACATAGAGAGAGAAGTGAGCAGATTATCATTTTGAGTGTAGAATATTGACCCCGCGGTTAACTGCTCTTGATGTCCATCTAGGCAAAGTTCTCTCCTGATCGCTCCTCGCTCAGTGAATGCCATGGTGAAGTAAAGGTGTGGAGTGTGCTGGCAGTTAGTGACAGCACTGTCCGCTCCTGCTGTCACAAAACAAAAACAAAAATACCAGGAAAAACTCAGCAGGTCTGGCAGCATCGGTGGAGAGGAGCACAAATCCGACTAAGATCACGCCAATTCATTGCTATCCACCTTTTAAAAAGATGTGCGGGGTGACTCCAAAACAATAATGCAATTAATATTTCCAGATTATCATTGTTGTTTGGTTCTTACAGTTTAAAATGTTACCTAAAGTCTTCAACTGTTTTTTTTTTCATTGTAAGCAACCAGATATTCATAATGTGTAAGAGAAGAACCAGTATTTCCTGCAGCATAAATTCGTCTCAAAATGTTCTGCCGTTTTTGTACCGAATTTGTCATTGTTTACTTTCAAGTTCCCTGGTGGATAGATAATGTTATGGTTATATTTAAGAAGGGACATATAACAAATCCAGAAAACTAGAGACCTGTCAGCTTGATATTGGTGGAGGAAAATAATAATGGAATTCCTACTTAAAGGAGAAAATAGAGACCACAAATAGAATAATGAATAGTCAACATGGATTTCAAAAGAGAAGCTTGACCCGCCTCATTGAAGAGAGAACAGAGAGAGTGGACAAGGGTAATGTAGTAAATGTAATATATTAAGATTTCCAGAAGGTCTTTGATAAGCTACCATGGGAGCATGTGGAGTCATGGATCAACTAGCAGAATGGATAGCTGTTTGGCTGCAAGACAGAAAGAAGAGAGTAGGTGTAGACTGTAGTCATTCAGGGTGGGGGAAGGTGGGATGAGGTGTCCTACAAAGATCAGTGTTGGGGTCACTGTTGTTCACAATTTATATTAACAATTTAGACTTTGGATCCAAAAATTGTTTTTACGTTTGGTGGGGGGGTATCATCACCAAGGAGATCTACGTGAAATTATAAGAAGGTATTAATAAATAGGCAGAATGGGCATATAATTGTCAAATGAATTTCAACATAGGTGTGAAGTATTGCATTTTGGGAACAAAAATATGCAGATCACAAATTACTTGGAAAACTGAATCTGTGTGGGAGGGAGGAGCAATGAGATTTTGGACTACAAACACATAAATGACTTAAGACTGTGATGCAGGTCAATAAGGCATTAACAAAAATGAGCCAAGCTCTAAGGTTTATTTCTAGACAGTTGGAATTGAAAAAGAGATGTTATTGCTAAACTTGTATGAAACTTTGAGTAAACCATGCTTTGGAATATTGTTATAGATCTGGTTGACCTATTACAAAGAAAGGAGAGAGAGGCATTGGAGAGGGTGCAAAAAGATTTACAATGAAACTACCAGGACTGCGCAATCATACTTATAAGGAAAAGATGAACAGGCTGTGTTGCTTTCCTCATGAAAAGAGATGGCTGAGGGGTAACTTAATACAGGTCTTTAAAATTATGAAACGTTTTGATAGAGTAAACAAAGAGACAGTGTCTCCTCTAGTGGGGAAGAGCAAAACTGTAGGCTATCAATGAAGAATACTGCTTTGGGCACTATGAAGTCGGCTTCGTAGTCTTGAGTATATTTACAGTGAGTCTTTATTAAGAACTTACAACTATGTACATATATACAGTAGAGCATATAGGTATGGAGCTGACTCCATCCTAGGCCTTTACACATCTCTGTCCATCTCTAGACTGGCTCTAGATCTCGTTCATGTGCCTTCTTACATCACTGTGTGGGTGCATATTGCAGGGATCCATTTCTTGCAAGTTCCACATGTACTGTGTTAATTGCTGAAAGAATTTTATCGAATTCTTTACCAACATATCTGGCAGGAATCTGCTCAGTTACCCACAGGATGACTGTACTGCCTATCTGTGCTGGTTTGAAGCAGTTTTTGAAAGAAATTGAGTGCAATTCCAGTCTTCCAGAAAACAATTTCCTGAGCAGTCACTACATTCAGTCCCACATTCATGTACAGTCCCTGTATGTACCAGACCCTACTACTACAATCAATGTAAGATAGCCACCAAGAAAACAAATAGGAAATTCAGAAGAAATTTCTTTACCCAGAGAGTGGGTGAATGTGGAACCCACTACCACAGTAAGTAGTTGAGGTGAATAGTATAAATGCATTTCTTAGGAGGCTAGATAAACACATGATGGAAAAGGGACCAGAGGATTATGCTAATAGAATTAGATGAGGAAAGAAGGGAGGAGGTTCAAGTAGAGCATAAACACCAGCATGGACTGATTGGCCTGAAGGGTCTATTTCTGTGCTGTATATCCTATGTAATTCTGAAAAGCAATAGAATGCATTAGAACATTTTTTAGTACAGTGCCTTTCATGTTAAATTTATACTGAGTGTTTTGATTGTTTAGCTTCTCGTTTTGCTAAGCAAAACACCAGCCCTCTATGTATCAGTAACTATCAGTGCTGCCCTTGTGATTTTAAAGTCAATCATTTTGCTATGGATTCACTCTTAAAATATGCCCTGTTTCATGTATTTAAATGGGCTTTGCAACCTGTGACTCCTAATATTTTCCTGATGGGAAAGGCAGTTGAATAAATCTATATCAGATACAAATTCCTGAAACTATTGTGTCTACATTGGCACAAAAGCAACAGATGTACAAATGACAACATAATCATTCATACATGTTCGGGCATGTGTTGCTGAAATAGTTGCCAGGCTAATAGGACTTATTTGCTCAGACCATGTGCTGCATTTCCCCATCTCCACTGGGATTGGGAAGCATCTTGCTTCTGTTCAGCATTTTCCAGGGATGACAGGATAGGGAAAGGAAACAAAGTGCAATGCTTTCAGGTATGTCAAGGCATCAGGCCAAGGGAGCACAGAATTAAACCTGTGATGGGGAAGCTTGGGGCAGAGGGGCAGGCAGGAGTAGGAGAGCAGTCCGTCAAGGTGATTGAAGTTTGGAACTCTCTTTCTAAATGGCAGTTGACACTGGTTCAAATGTTAATTTTAAGTCTGAGATTGATAGATTTATGTTAACCAAATGTATTAAGGGACGTGGAAATAAAAGGTGGTTATGTGGAGCAACAATCTCATTGAATGGCTCAGGAGGCTAAATGGTTTATTTCCGTTCATATTATCCTTTCTTCCTATTCTCTTATGTTGCCAGATAAGCAGATACAAAACAGCTGCGGTGACGCAGGCTCATGAGGCTGAATGGGCTACTTCTGTACCCAGTGTTTCTATGAGCTGCAGTGTCATCAACTTCAATCAAAGAAAAAGCATACCAACAATTGTTTATGTGGAGTTTTCAAAGTAACTGCTTGCTCCAGAAACCTTACACTGCCTGAAACTCAAATTCCTTTATGTTTTATGATCAATGATTCAGTACTCAGCACTGGATGGACAGGAGAATATAGAATTGTTGCTTGTTTAGTGCAGGTTTGAAAAGTGTGGAGCTTATATTTCAGAAAAGTAGAAGTGTTGTGTAATGCTGTAGGGCTTACTTTATCTGCTAAATGCTTCATTTTTTTCTTCGTTCTTCAGAGAATTGTTGAGCAAAGCAGAAATACAGAGCTCTTTCCGGTGATAACCACAAAGTTCATCTTGTATTCATGGTGTGGGCTTAAATTTGAAAATAAACAATCTGAAGTTACGTTAAAAGGCTGAAGTGCAACATCTTTTAAAAGAAACCCACATTGCAGGGATCCATTTCTTGCAAGTTCCACATGTACTGTGTTAATTGCTGAAAGAATTTTATCGAATTCTTTACCAACATATCTGGCAGGAATCTGCTCAGTTACCCACAGGATGACTGTACTGCATAGTTGTGCCAGTTTGAAGCAGTTTTTGAAAGAAATTAAGTGCAACTCCAGTCTTCCAGAAAACAATTTCCTGAGCAGTCAATTTCACTTTCAAGTTTTTAACATCAGTACAAAGCTGTACAACCTTTCACTTACTTCCTAATTCTCAATATTTTACCCACATTTGGAAGACAGATGACAGTTTAATTTTAAACCAAGATGCTCGATCACAGAATCACAGAATCACAGTGCAGAAGAGGCCCTTTGGCTCATTGAGTCTGCACCGACTCGTGAGAAACACCTGACCTACCTACCTAATCCCATTTACCAGCACTTGGCCCATAGCCTTGAATGTTATGACGTGCCAAGTGCTCATCCAGATACTTTTTAAAGGATATGAGCCAACCCGCCTCCATTACCCTCCCAGGCAGCACATACCAGACCGTCACCACCCTCTGGCTAAAAAAGTTTTTCCTCACATCTCCCCTAAACGTCCTGCCCCTCACCTTGAACTTATGCCCCCTTGTGACTGACCCTTCAACTAAGGGGAACAGCTGCTCCCGATCCACACTGTCCATGCCTCTCATAATCTTGTACACCTCGATCAGGTCACCCCTCAGTCTTCTCTGCTCCAACGAAAACAACAAAAGTCTATCCAACCTCTCTTCATAACTTAAATGTTTCATCCCAGGCAACATCCTGGTGAATCTCCTCTGCACCCTCTCCTGTGCAATCACATCCTCCCTATAATGTGGTGACCAGAACTACACACAGTACTCCAGCTATGACCTCACCAAGGTTTTATACAACTCCAACATGACCTCCTTACTTTTGTAATTTATGCCTCGATTGATAAAGGCAAGTGTCCCATATGCCTTTTTCACCACCCCACTAACATGCCACTCCGCCTTCAGAGATCTATGGACACACACGCCAAGGTCCCTTTGTCCCTCAGAATGTCCTGGTGCCATGCCGTTTATTAAATACTTCCTTGTCAAATTACTCCTTCCAAAGTGTATCACCTCACACTTTCAGGGTTAAATTCCATCTGCCACGTATCTGCCCATTTGACCATCCTGTCTATATCTTCCTGTAGCCCAAGACACTCAACCTCACTGTTAACCACCCGGCCAATCTTTATGTCATCTGCAAACTTACTAATCCTACCCCCCACATAGTCATCTATGTCGTTTATATAAATGACAAATAACAGGGGACCGAGCACAGATCCCTGTGGTACACCACTGGACACTGGCTTCCAGTATTAAAGCATCCTTCTGTCATCACCCTCTGTCTCCTACAATGAAGCCAATTTTGAACCCACCTTATCAAATTACCCTGTATCTCATGTGCCCTTGCCTTCTTTATAAGTCTCCCATGTGGGACCTTGTCAAAGACTTTGCTGAAATCCATATAAACTACATCAACTGCACTACCCTCATCTACACACCATGTCACCTCCTCAAAAAATTCAATCAAATTTGTTAGGCATGACCTCCCTTTGTAAAGCCATGCTGACTATCCCTGACCAAACCTTGCCTCTTCAAGTGGAGATAGATACTCTCCTTCAGAACTTTCTCCAATAGTTTCCCTAACACTGACATAAGACTCACTGGCCTGTAGTTCCCTGGCTTATCTCTACAACCCTTCTTAAATAGCGGAACCACACTAGCTGTTCTCCAGTCCTCTGGCACCTCCCCTGTGGCCAGAGAGGAATTAAAAATTCGGATAGAGCCCCTGTGATCTTCTCCCTTGCCTCCCTCGGCAGTCTGGAACACAAATCATCCGGATCTGAAGATTTGTCCATTTTTAAGCGGGCCAACACCTCCAATACCTTGTCAGTCCCTATATCAATTTGCTTAAGAACCTCAGTCTCTCTCCCCGAGTTCGATACCTTCATTCTCATTCTCTTGGGTGAAGACGGACATGAAGTATTCATTCAACACTCAAATGATGTCCTCTGGCTCCAGCCATAGATTGCCCCCTTGGTCCCTAATGGCCTTACTCTTTCCCTGGTTATCCTTTTCCCATTGATATACTTATAGAATATCTTGGGATCTTCGCTACCTTTACCAGCCAGAGCTTTCTCATATTCCCTCTTTGCTCTCCTAATTGCTTTCTTAAGCTCAACCTTGCACTGTCTGTACTCCACTCATGCCTCCACTCTCTTGCTTGCCTTGTACCTGCTGAAAGCCTCTCTTTTCCTTCTCATCGTAACCTGAATATCTCTGGTCATCCATGGTTCTCTGGGCTTGTTACTCCTTCCTATCACCCTAGAGAGAACATGTTGAGCCGGTCCCCTCCCCATTTCCTTTTTGAACACCCCACACTGTTCCTCTGCAGATTTCCCCACAAGTAACTGTTCCCAGTCTACCTTGGCCAGATCCTGCCTTATTTTACTAAAATCCACTCTCCCCCAATCCAAAACATTTTTTTTGTAACTTGCTGATTTTTTTGTCCATAATAAACTTAAATTGTACCATAACAAAAACAGAATTACTTGGAAAAACTCAGCAGGTCTGGCAGCATCGGCGGAGAAGAAAAGAGTTGACTTTCGAGTCCTCATGACCCTTCAACAGAACTTGAGTTCGAGTCCAAGAAAGAGTCTTTCTTGGACTCGAACTCAAGTTCTGTCGAAGGGTCATGAGGACTTGAAACGTCAACTCTTTTCTTCTCCGCCGATGCTGCCAGACCTGCTGAGTTTTTCCAGGTAATTCTGTTTTTGCTTTGGATTTCCAGCATCCGCAGTTTTTTTGTTTTTAAATTGTACCATGTTGTGGTCGCTATCTCTAAATTGCTCGTCCATCATTACCTCAGCCACCTGTCCGGCTTCACTCCCCAGAATTAGGTCCAGCACTGCACTGTCCCTTGTTGGACCCCCTACATATTGACCTAAAAAGTACTCCTGTACACATTTCAAGAAATCCACTCCATCCAAGGCCTTAACACTATGTCTATCCCAATTAATGTTGGGAAAGATGAAATCGCCTTTTTCTAAGCTCTACCCACAAAGCTTCATTTGATGCCCCCTCCAAGATATCATCTCTCCTTACTGCAGTAACTGACTCCTTAACTAATAATGCAATGTTGCCTCCTCTTTTACTCTCTTCCCTGTCTCGCCTGAAGATTCTATATCCCGGAATGTTGAGCTGCCAATCCTGCCCTTCCCTCAACCACATCTCTACTTGAAGAATACAAGTAGCGAGTAACTCCTGTTCACTCAAGGTCTGAAAAAACAGTTGCTCTGTCTCTGTCCCTCCATGTAGCATTACATTATCCAAAGGTTGCTAATTGTGGCTTATGCCATGATATCACACTGGGGCGAGGCAAGAAGGCAGATCCCAAGTTTTACCTCAGCTGGTAAGGGTATTGAACTAGGACTATTGGAATTACTCTGTGCTATATTCTATCCACCTAGATAACTAAGCTAACTGACCCACCTGACAAGCAATACTTACGTCAAGATAGCCAGATACGGTCACATGAAATAGGGTGGGACAAGGCGTGTGTGGATCAAAACTGGCACATACCTGTTCAGCTAAATAGCCTGTTTCAATGTTGATAATTCTATGTGGTTTTATGTAAAAAAAATGCCTGAATTATTCCTTCCAAACATCTTCCAGCACCTTCCAAACCCTCTGCCTAAACCACCCAGAAGGTCAAGTGCATCAGATGCATGGGAACACCAGTCCCTGCAACTTCCCCTCCAAGTCACACACCATCTTGACTTGGAAATATATCACCATTCCTTCACTGTCGCTGGGTCAAAATCCTGGAACTCCCTGTCTAACAGCACTGTGGGTGTACCTACACCACATGGACTGCAGCAGTTCAAGAAGGCAGTGCACCACCACTAATTAGTCAGCAGTAACTTTACAAATTCTTAAAAAGTAGTTAGTCTTGAATTTTCCAGTCAGTTGTAATACCAGTGGTGACCCTGACAGCCAACAAAGTGACAGTTGCAAAATAAGTGGGTCTTAAGGTTTAGAAAATGCAAGTTTTACCTCAGTCCATTAACCGTTGTGGTACAGTCCAACTTTTACATTGAAATACAAATGAGTGGATATTACTGCTATTGTACAAATTTGCAATGCACTTATATAAATCCCTTTCTCCGGTCTTTTAAGGAGCATTAAGATAAACTGTTTATATACAATAGCAGAGAAAGAAATCTGATATGACTGCATTCATACAATAACATTACTGACATAACTTCTAGACTCCAATGAGGTTAGTTTTCTTATTCGGAGGACATTGCATAAAATACAAGAAAGAAATAGGAGATTGTGCTAATACCCTGGTTAATACAGTGATATTATTGATTAAGGAGAGCATTGCAGTGCTGGAGAAAAAGGATGTCCCAGAGGGCTCAAGGACAGAATCAATTTGGCTAGAGCTAAGGAGCAAAAAGGGTGCAATTACATTGCTTGGTGTCGTCTATAGGCCGTCAATTAGTGAGAAGGACATAGGAGAACAAATCTGCAGGGAAATTACAGAGAGATGCAAGCATTATAGAGAAGCTATAATGGGGGACTTTAATTATCCAAATGTAGACTGGGGCAGTGCTAGTGTAAAGGGTGGAGAGGGGCAAAAGTTCCTAGATTGTGTTCAGGAATTTTCTACAACTGTGTGTCCAATACAACAGGAAAAGACGCACTGTTGGACGTGGTTCTTGGAAATGAGGTGAGCCAAGTAGATCAAGTGTCAGTGGGGGAACATTTAGAAGACTGATTATTTTATTGTACGTTTTAGGATGATGATAGAAAAGGATGAAAGGCAATCCAGAGTAAGAATAATTAACTGGATGAGAGATAACTTCGATGGGTTAAGAACGGAGCTGGGCCAGATAGACTGGAATGGAAGATTGATGGGAAAAACTATAGCTGAACAATGGGTTACCTTCAAAAAAGATTTGATTCAGGCATGATCAAGGTATATTCCATTGAAAAGGAAAGTAGAGCAAACAAATCCAGAGCTCCCTGGATGAGAAGGGACTTAGAAATTAAGATAAAGGAGAAAAAGTGTGCTCATGACAGCTGTCAGGTAAAATACAATTGAGAACCAAAAGGAATACAGAAGGTTCAGATGGGAGGTGAAAGAGCACATTAGAGAAGTGAAGAGGGATTATGAGAAAAGACTGGCAGCCAACATAAAGAGGAATCCCAAAGTTTTCTATAGGCATATAAATAGTAAAAGGGTGGTAAAAAGAGGAGAAGAGCTGATTAGGGACCTAAAAGGGAATTTAAACATGGACAAAGGGGCCAAGGCTGACGTATTAAATGCATACTTTGCATCCGTCTTTACCCAAAAGGTAGATGCTACCCAGGCCATGGTGTCAGCTAGCTTGAATTTCCAAAAGGGAAATCATGTTTAACTAACTTGCTGGAATTTTTTGAAGTGGTAACATAAAGGTTGATGGGAGTAATGCTGTTGATGTGATGCACATGGACTTTCAAAAGGCATTTGATACAGACTTGTGAGAAAAGTTACTACTCATGAAATAAAAGGGATAGTAGCAGTGTGGAATACAAAATTGGCTGAAAAATAGGAAGCAGAGAGTAATGGTCAATGGATATTTTTTGGGCTGCAGGAAGGTTTGCAGTGGAGTTCCCCAGGGGTCAGTATTGGGATCCTTGCTTTTCCTAATATATATTAATGATCTAGATCTTGGTGTGCAGGAGAAAATTTCAAAGTTTGTGGATGATATGCAGCTTGGGAGTGTTGTAAAATGTGAGGAGGACGATGTGGAGCTTCAAGAGGACATAGACAAGTTGGCGGAGTGGGCAGATAGGTGGCAGATGAAGTTCAATGTGGAGAAGTGTGTGGTGATGCAGTTGGTAGGAAGATCGTGGACAGACAATATAAAATAAGGGGTGAAGTTTTGAAGGGGGTGCAGGAGCAGAAAGACCTGGGTGTATATGTATGTAGATCATTGAAGGTGGCAGGACAGGTGGAGAGAGCAGTTAGTAAAACATCTATATCCTGGGCTTTATTAATAGGGACATAGAGTACAAGAACAAGGAGGTTATGCTGAATTTATATAAGATACTCGTTAGACCTCAGCTGGAGTAATGTGTACAGTTCTGGGCGCCAAATTATAGGAAGGATAGAAACACATTGGAGAGAGTGCAGAAGAGGTTTACAAGAACGGTTCCAGGGATGAGAAACTTCCATTACGAAGATGGATTGGAGAGGCTGGGACAGTTCTCCTTGGAGGGAAGAAGGCTAAGAGGAGATTTCATAGAAACGTTCAAAATCATGAGGGGGCTGGAAAGAGTAGAAAGGGAAAAATCGTTCCCACTTGCAAAAGGATCAAGAACGAGAGGGCACAGATTTAAAGTGATTTGCAATCGAGGCATTCAAGAGGGCGTTAGATGATTATTTGAATAGAAACAATGTGCAGGGATATGGGGAAAAGGCAGGGCAATAGCACTCGGTCATAATGCTCACTTGGAAAGCCGGTGCAGAATGGCCTCCTTCTGTGCTGTTAAAATTCTGTAATTATGTGAAGTTAGCAAGAGGTCTATGTCAAGAACTGCAAAAGCTAAACTCAGTTTATTAGTGTCTCAATCTTGAGCTGTGTTGATTCTAGTAACACTCTCAATGACCAGGATTTTTAAAAGGGTTTGGGGTTGGAATTGAAGGCACAGTTTGGTGCCACCAGCCTCTGTGCCAGTTTGCCACCACAATCCCAGCTGCCATCCTGAGCAATTTTCAAACATGGAAAGGTTGAGGCCAATTATTGGTAATTACTGGCTCCATTCCCCCACTGACTGGGTTTTCCAGCTGGCACTGAGGGCAGCCTACACTGGCTTGGATCATGTCCATGCTAATATGGTGGGTTGAGGATGAATGGGTGGGGGCCAATGAATCATGCTAGGGCCCTACTCCCAAAGAGACCCTCCAGGATCATGGTCAGGTCACTATGACTTTTAAAACCTAAAAACAAGCTTACCTTTGTCTGTCCCTCACATTCTCCAGATCGACAGTTCCCACCTCGACCAGTGGGGCTGCCGACCACTGAGTGCTGGAGGTCTTCCCATTAGCCCTACAGCATCAGGAGCCTACCAGCCATCCATGATTGAATGGCAAGCCCACTCCCTGGCATTTAATTGATTGAGGATTTGAAAATCCATGTGAAAATGTCTAAAACACGCTGGGCGGAATTTTCTATGCTCGCCGGCATCGGGCATGATCGGTGGCGTGACCAGACAATATGGCACAATCGGTTTTACAACGGCGGGAAACCAGTTCGCGATCCTCCGCTCAGCCTGCCAATGGTGGGCCATGCTTCCCGTCATTGGATGTCAGGAACCTCATTATAATACATCAGCATATAATTATCGGGCCAGCCCGCCAGAATCACTCCCCCGTCCACTGGATCGTCCATCCACATCAGCAGGAAAGCATGCCAATGTGTTTCACAACAGCTATAAAACATGCACTTGGCAGCCTACACTTTGAGGGTAACATGGAGGTGAGTACACAGTAACGTTGTGCAGCGCTTGCCAGGGTCGCCTTTTGGACTTTAACCTTCAGGGGTTATTGGGGGGTCGGGGGCAAGGGCAGCCCTGTCATTGAGGTGACTGGTGGTGGGGGTGGGGTCAAGGACAGCCCTGATGTTAAATATAGTGCACAAGCATTCGGGGTGGGGGGGTGGGGGGGGTGGGGGGGTGGGGCGGGTGAGAGAAGCGGCCACACATTAGGGAAACCTGTAGAAAGTGACCATTCCTTCCGCAACGGAGGCAGTTCAGGCACAGCCACATTGACATGATTGGGTTTGGGCTCCGAGCTTATCTGCCCACTCAAGCAAGGCAGAGGCATCAAGTGGCAACAAGTGCTTCAGATCTTTTCACCACATAACCCTAAGCACCTCCCCCCCCCCCCCCCCCCCCCCCCCCCCAAGCACAGACTGCAAATTCATGTGTATTTTAGTGGACTGCAGAACAGGTGGACGACTGCACACCTTGTACAATCTCCCCATTAAAGTTGGCCATGTAGCAGTCACTACTGGAGGTGCTCACAGCCCCTTGCAATCTCAGCATCCTGGTTTGGACCAGTCTCCCCCATGGTTCAAGCTAACAGGGCAGCCATGCAGTGCACTAATCTCTGGCCATCCAAGTGTTGGCTAGCACTCTCTGGGAAGCTTTAAAGGACCGTCACACTTAACCAGGAGAGGTTCTTAGTACACCCATACTAACCACGTGTATCTCTCTTTCATTTTGCAGGAGTACATCAAGATCATGGAGCCTGGTGAGCTAGCTGTATGGCCTGATGGCCGACAGAGCGTGAAGATGACGGAGAAGAGAGCGACTGAGGCTCTTGGCTGTGCAGAGGCAGGAGCAGCAATCTCAGGAAGAAGGGGTGGCTGGGGCTCCAGCACACGCCACTGAAGAGCCATTGTGAACTGTCGCTGGTCGGCACCTTGCGACAACCAGAGTCTATAGATGCTGTCTTTCATTCCTGCAGATGACCGAGAACCAGTGTCACTGAAGACTGTGCATGTCTAGGGAACTGGCTGCTCACATCTGCCAGCTACTGCAGGATTTGGCACCACAGGGACATGGAGGGCATCCACTGCCATGGCTGTGAAAGTGACCGTGGCACTCAATTTCTATGCACTCCTTTCAGGAGTCCACAGGTGACCCCTGTGGGATTTCACAAGCCTCCACCCACAAATGCATCCATGAGGTTATGGATGCCATCTTTGCAAGGGCACACAGCTTTGTGCATTTCGCCCAGGACCAGGACAGCCAGGATGCAAGAGCAATTGGATTCACTCAGGTCTCAGGTTTCCCACGGGTGCAGGGTGCAATCGACTGCACTCACGTGGTGCTCAGATCTCCATCGCAACACACAGTGAACTACATCAACCACAAGGGTTTCCATTCATTGAACGTGCAACTGGTATGCGACCACGAGAAACACATCCTGCAGGTGTGCGCACGGTTTCCAGGGAGTGTGCACGACGCCTACATCCTCAGTAGGTCACAGATCCCTGGAGTCTTCCAGTGTTCACAGAAGCTGCAGGGTTGGCTCCTCAAGTACAAGGGCTACCTGCAGAGGCTGTACCTGATGACACTCGTGCAGCAGCCTCACACTGCAGCAGAGTGACACTATAATGAGACTCGTGCAGCAGCTCGCAGCTTGGTGGAGCAGACCATTGGGATGTTGAAGATGAGGTTCTGATGCCTGGACCGGTCTATTGGAACGCTGCAATATAGTCCGCAAAGGGTGTCACACATCGTCATCGTCTCCTGCGCCTTTACAACCTGGTGCTGCAACAGGGAGCTGATTTGGCTGGGGAGGAGATGGAGGAACTGCATGTCTCCTTTGACGAGGAGGACGGCAATGATGACGTGGATGAGGCCCTCGCACTGGCTAGATGAGGCAGGCGTGCTCAGGAGGCCCTTAGAGCTGCTGGATTTGTGGAGGATGATGACAACATGTAGTGAGGTGACCCCATGGATCCTCACATCGCTTATGTGAACGTTTGACTCCAGTCTGGCTTATGGCAGCACACATACCCTCTGTGATAATGCTCTTGTCATGGAGATGCAGTGGAGACCCTAATAGTCGCTCGATTGCAGGAGGATGGTGATGACATGCAGTGAGGACACTCCATAGATCTTTGCATAGTCTCGGAGAATATCTGACTCCTGTCTGGCCGGGGGCAGCTCGCTTGCACTCTGTAATCAGGGTTATATCATAGAGATGCGGCCATGAAACTTTAGAAGCATCTGACCCTTTGTCCACTGTCAGCACCTGAGCCCTTCAGGAGCACAGCATCACTGGTCACAGATGCTGAAGAGAAGAGGGCCAGCCCCATTTTAAAGGTGCTGAAAGCACACAGAGAGAATGAGAGAGCTCTGTGACGCCTACACACTACATTCTGGCAGCAATGATAAGCACCATCGAGGTGCAGGCATCAGTAATGTGTCCATGGAGTGTGAGGCTGGACCATGTGGTCCAGAGGCTGCACAAAGCACAGGGAAGAGGCACTGTACTGAGGCACTTGCCTTTATCTTGTGCAGAAAAGTTTCACATCTGAGTGACATGAACACTGCTCATCAGAACAAGGAACCATAGGCAGGGGGATATTCTTGGGAGTTTATTGACAATAGTGAACAGTACGTGCAAGTGATTAACACCTGTGCGCAGGCTGTGCAACTAATTCCACTTAACTTTCCTAACCCTGCCGCTATGCTTTGGTGCACCCCGGACATCCACAGCAGTGGGTGGAGGCAGCCTGCTGACTGTGATGACCTCTCGGGGGCTAAGACTTGGAGGGACTTGGTCTGCTGAGTAGCAGTAGAACCCTCCTAGACGTGTGGAGCCGGGTCTGCTGAGGTCACAGGAAGAGGGGATTTGGATGGGCTGGACACTTTCGGAGCCACCTGGGTGGATGGCCCCGGAGCGTACACCTGCTGATCCTCCTCCCTATGGGTGCTGAGGGCCCCAGGCTGACTCCTTGAGGAGATGGGGAAGCTGGAGTGAGGTCGAACTGCCCCGCACCTCTCACACATTGACACTGCTAGAGGCCAACTATGGCATCAGCAATGGAGTTCATCCCAAGTAGCAGTGCAGGACCAATGTCCTGGACCAAGGTCTTCATGGCAGCAGCCGTCCTATCAGTATTGACCTCAGTGCGTTGGCATGTTGGCACTATCACCTCAGTTTGAAGTGAACAGACTCCTCCATCGTGCCTTGCAACCTGAGGAGTGCAGCGGGTATCCCTTCCTGATGTTCCCGAGTTTGCCTTTGCAGTTCCAGCACCTGTGACATGACCGAGTCCAGAGGCTCGTCAGCTGACTCAGACTCAGCAAATTTCTGGCTTCTAGCAGTCCTTCAAGTGCCAGACACCTGGAAAACCCCTGCCGCTGCCTGCTGTGGATCAGAAAGTGCGATGTGCTCACCAGATTGTGATCCTGAGGCTACTCTAGAGCTAGGTCCCACTGAGGTGTGTGTCTCTGCGCTAGTGGAGGATGTCGGTGGGCACTGTGACAGGACTTCAAGGAGGGTGCCTTCAGATTCCCCTTCAGAGGTTTCTTCGGGGCTTGACTGGAGGTGCTGGGTCATGGAGTCTCTTGGCTGTTTCCCAGATGTGCCTGCAAAAGCAAGGGGAGATAATTAGTGCATGGCAGTGACCTGTGAAACAGGAAACATCACTCATAGCATGGTTGGCTGATGTATGTTGCACTGCTGGACCCTCACTTGGTAGAGCAGCGCCAACCTCATCACCAGCACAGGACCGGTCCTAGTCATCATTGGCCAGCTGGATGGCTCTGTTTTCAAAGTATTTGAGGACCTTGATTTCAGCCATTCCTCCGCCGGTCTGCAACCTCTCCCTGTTTTTGTCTGCCAGCTTGTCCTGCATGAATAGAGATGGAGAGACCGTAAGCAGGATGCCTGCCAGGCCAGATGATAAGTATGCCTGGCATGTGTAGGCGGTGAGTGGTCTCATGGACGTGATGAGGACAATGAAGGTGTGTGTAAGAGAGTGAATGGTGATGTCCCTTGAACTGTCAGTGAGTGAGGGCCCTGTGGATATGTGATGTGTTTGTGAGTGTGTGAGTTGAGAGTGATGAGAAGAGTGACTTACCCTGGTGGAATGAAGGAAATCATTTTTCCTCTCATGGCACTGGGTGGCTGTCCTCTTTTGAAGGGCATTGGCACTGACCACTGCTGCCATAGCCTCCCAAGCCAGGTTAGTGCTGTTGCTGCCCATCCTGCGCCAGAGCGGGGGTAGGAGACATCCTGGTGGGCCTCCATGGCATCCAAAAGGCGCTCAAGGGATGCGTGAACCTGGGGGCTGCAGTCTTCTTCAGTGTCAGGGCCATGTCTTCCGTGCAGCAGTGGTGAGCTGGAAGCATTGAGACGTGTGCTTGTGGCTAGACTTTAAATATGGTGCCCAGCTTGATGCAGTGGTGGAGTGAGGCGGGCAGGTGAATGAGAACCCACCCACATTGGAAATAGCATGTTTCCCGGAGTGCATAAATAATGTGGCGGGTTTGGGACGACACGGTGTGAAAACCCGCCATCACGGCTGGCGGGTACCCGCCCACTATGGCATTTAGTACAAATCCGGGATGTTTTCACCAGCTATGTGGGGGTCAGGACTCCAAACTGGGTCCCATTTCCAGTTCCTGACCAATAACAGAAAATCATGTGTCTATGTAATATAAACAAGTGAATTTCCAGGGAATAGTTTGTTGCCATTTTTGTTAAGCTTTTTTTTGCTTTTGCTGGCAATGTTTGTGACTGGACAACAAGGAAAATGCTGGGCTACCCTGAGGGAGGTGATTGATGGGCTGAATCGTCTCCTCTAGTGCTAAAGGTTTAATACAGTCTTAAACAGAATTGATATGGGAATGGCTCTGTGCATTTTACAGAGGAATAGAATGCCTTCAAAAAGTATAATTAGGACAATTGTTTATTGCAGCAAGTAGGATCATTTGGAACCTCTTGGAAAGCACCATTTCCATTGGCTCCAAGACTTCTTCTGCAAGACTGTGGTACTTGGGCAGTAAATACCCATGTTAAGAACAGAAATCCATGAGACTTGTCACAGGACTTGCTCCATCAAAGTGCAACCATGATTCTCTAATTTATATATAACTGATTTTCTCAGTGGCAAATGCAGCCTATTATCATTGTGCAAACCACCTGTAGGGCCTCTCAGTTGATTTGGAAAGAAGTTAAAACTTCTGGATGTCAGCTACTAAATCGTTCCACAAAATGTTGAATGTTAATGACATTTGACACATTTCAATGTGTTTGCATGCTGGGGAACTGTGAATGGTTTATATTATGCTAAGTATTTCAGTGCAGGTTTTGAAGGTTAACCAGCTGTTTTTTACACAGATTGGGATTGGGCGGTGAGTTTCAATCGTTATAATCAAAGGAGTTACAATGGAGATTCCCCAATCACTATTCCATCTGAAAATGGGACTATTGTAGTGGTGAAATCCTTGCTGACCTTTTTTTTGTCCATGTGCATTCAGTAATAATCACAGACTAATCAGGGATAAAAGTAGCTGGCATTGGCAGAAGGAAATGTCTGAAACTTAAATCCAGTGCTGAAGATGAGCTATAACTCGGTGACGTCACATTAACTCCTTTGAGAATCAGCGACCCCATGTGTTTTTGAAAAATAATCTAACAGGGAGAAAATGTACCACTTACTGGGAGACCAAAATCAGGGTCAAGAAACATAAAATAGTAGCTGATAGATCCAATAGGAAATTCATAGGAATCCAATAGGAACTTCTTTGTCCAGAGAGTGATTAGAATGTGAAACCTCTTACTGCATGGTACTACCACATGCAGCAAATAGCATAGATGTATTTAAGGGTAAGCTGGATAAACACATGAGGCAGAAAGGATTAGTTGATTAACCTGTTAAGGTGGGAGTGTGGCTCATGTGGAGCATAAACATCGGCAGTTGGGCCAATTGGCCTTTTTCTGTATTGTCAATTCCATGGGTACATGGTATTCAAAACCTGATCAGAGCAATTCTAGCAATGTGAGCAGCTTGTAAAGAGTCACCCTGGCATGTACATCAATCTTCATGATTATGAACTAATGCATTCCCAATTATCACTCGAGCATTCACCAATCAGTAATTGACTTTAATATTATACTGCTTGTCTTTTCATTTTGAAATGCTTCAAAACTTTTCATACAATAAATTGCCTTTTGATGTGCAGACACTTATGAAAGGCAGCAGCTGTTCTTGTGCCGACAATGTCCCAAACACAGCAGCCCAGTGAATGCAGCAAAATCTGTTCTGAACTTGGTAATCTGTAGTAGGAGTTTAATTAAATAGGTAGTTAGTAAACCTTTTGAGCAAAGATTATTCGAAGCAGTGGACTTGTGGAGGAGGCAGAGGGAGATGCACTGAATATCTAGAAGATATGGTTCTTTGCTAGTTTGTTAGTTTGTATTAGAATCGGTTCCACCACAGTGAAGTGGAAATGTGGAAGTACTGTGGCAGAGATCCAATGTAAGTTTGCAACAAAAAACAATGATTCTGTATTGAATATTAGAAGTTGACAGCACCTTAGTTAAAGAATCTAAAAACCTAACTGGTCACAACACATATTTAAAATTAGCAAGGTTTGAAGTTAATAACAAGAAGAAGCTGATTTAATTAAATGAAGGATGCTATGGGTGCAACTTCAAGTTGTGACTGGAGTAAGGACAGGCCAAGTGGAATGTTAACTTGAAATGACCTCATTCCATCTGCACAGCTTTGGATGTGACTAATGTTGTCTGAAAGGAAACAGTTGCAGGGGATTTGTCTGTGTGTGTAGTTCATGGGAATGTGCCGCTGCTCTATAAATAACAAAACATGTTAAGTACTGGGGAATTTAGAGATGTTGTCCTGTGTTGAAAAGCATCCAGTACTACAGTGCTATTGACCAAGATTAAATATCAGACTCAAGATACTCTGTTTTTGAAGCTGCATGCCAATCATCTGGAAGGTTACAAGATTGCCAAACAGACTGCAAAGCATTTGCACAAGATTTATACATTTAAAAAAATACATAGGGTTACACAGAATTAACAGCATAGAAACAGACCTTTCAGCCTGACTTGACCCATGCTAGTGTTTGTGCTTCACATGAGCTTCCACCCATTCTTCATCATTTATCCCATCCTTCGATTTCTTTGTCTTGTTTTTCTAGCTTCCCTTGAAATGTATCCAAGATATTTGCCTCAACTATTCCCTATGGTAAAGCATTCCACATTCTTACAACTCTTTGGGTAAAGCCATTCCTTCTGAATTCTCTAATGGATTTATTAGCAACTATCTTACATTTATGGTCCCTAGTTGTGCTTTCACCCGTAAGTGGAAGTGGCTTCTCTGTCTTTGCCCTATCAAACTGTTTCATAGTTTTAAGGACCTCCATCAGCTCACCCTTCAGGGAAAAGTGCTCCATCTATAGGATGAGGGCTATGACAACATGTGCGTTATATGAAACAAAAACAGAATTACCTGGAGTCATGAGGACTCGAAACGTCAACTCTTTTCTTCTCTGCCGATGCTGCCAGACCTGCTGAGTTTTTCCAGGTAATTCTGTTTTTGTTTTGGATTTCCAGCATCCGCAGTTTTTTGTTTTTATCTCTGTGCATTATATATCTTGATCCATTCATTAAAGTCATGGTGGATTGTCTCAGGTGATCTGTCCATTGCTCGAGTGAAGGGCTTTGACAGTAGGGCGGCCGACAGGCTGCTGAAGTGGTAGCTGTGATTTTGAGGCTTCTGCTTCACTTACATTTGCTGAGCAAGCTACAGGGCGTCAAACAGGCGACCCATGCATATCATCAGATTTGACACAGGAAAACAGGTTGAAGCTGCCACCAAGATGGATATGGGGGAGTTGGTCACGATCATGGAGGATGGGTGTCCTGCGGTGGCAATAGTCCAGCTTAATTTTGTGGGCACTAAAGACACACATCAGCTTCTGCTGATTCCAGACTTACCTTTGATAGGCCTCTTCTTTACCATCACCGATGGAACTGATCGAGCCCATGCTGCTCAGGCTGAAGCAGGTGGTGTGAACATTTTAAAATGGCAATGGCAACATCTCTGACATTAGAAGGACAGTAATAAGGTTGGTGACCTTACCACCCCATTAATGCCTGGCAAGGCTACACAAAATCAATTTGGGGTAATTTTAAGTTTGGGTGATGGTAGTAAATGGGCACTGTCGAATTGGCTACCCATTTTACCCTTGCCCTTCTTTTGACTTCAATGGAATGGAAAATGAAAAATATGTAATGGGTTCATAATTTTATTTCACCATTTTTACATCATCGGACAAAGTTTAAAGCCCCAAGGACTTTTTATGCTAAATCCAATAAATCAGACATCAGTGCATTAAGATTTCATGATCTGAGTAAGTGCATTTGATTTGTAAATGGTGACTTTTTTAAATTCTGAGCTCAGTAGCTGTAACCTTACAACTTAAATTACTAATGGGTTCAGGGAAATTACTGTCTCCCTTACTGGCTTTGTAAAATGTCTGGTAATATGTCTGAAAAGAGGGAGAATAAAAGACAATCACTATTTGCGCAACTAAAAATATATTAAAGACTTGTTCTTCACGCCAAGGGCAGAATCTTACAGGCCCCCATTGCCAGGTTTGCCAGTGGTGAAGCCCATAAAATTTGCCGTGGCCTTCCCACCGCCCTCCCACACACCTCTGACCTTTCTGCAATTTTATGGGGGCAGGGATGGACAAGGCAGCCTGCCCTCGCCCCAGTTGAGCTCTAAAGTGGTCAATTAATGGCCACTTAAAAGCTGCTTCCTGTCCCAGCCTCAAAACCGATGCTGCCAGGAGAGGTTCAGGTATGGGTAAGGGGAGGCCCAGCAGATAAGTCTGCTTGGGCCTCGGGCAATGGCGGAAGTGGGGGGGGGGGCATGTGGGCACCTCCATTACTGGTCATCGTTCGAGATCAGGTGCCCCCCCCCCCCACCCACTCCCCCCCAAGCCCTGGGCCCTCCAGGTGCTTCTTCCGCACCTGCCCTTCAAATTTCGAATGCCCAATCCCCATTTCTCCAACCCCTCTCCTTGGGCCTCTTCTCCTCTCCCCGCTGTGACACCCCAGAGTTACCATGTCCTGTGGGCTGTGGCGCATTGACTCTGGGAACTGATGTAGTCCCAACAGTGACCAGTGTTCCTGGTGGCGCAGCTGGGACTGCAGAGTTGCCGGCAAAACAGATTGGCCAGCAGCTGCCTGGGGGCAGGGCTTCCTGCTGATTGAGGAGTGGAGGCTTCGCCTCAGCCAATGAACACTCCTTGGAATGTTAAATGGCTGTGGGGCGTGTCTGATTGGTGGCAATATGTTACCCGTCAACTTCTCCAGTGGCAGTGGGGGTAGGAAATGCCAAAGTTGTGCAGATTGTACAAAATGCACCATTGTCAAAGAATGAGGAGGGTGTTGCACAGATGGACCAACTCTTCTGGAGTATGTTACCACCTTCATCCAAACTGTGAATTCAAAGTCTCTACAAACAGGGACAAAATAGATTATTATTGAATTGTGCCTGAATTTACCAAGGATTTCATTTACCCTTTCCCAGTTGTCTCATCCTACCCAAGGTCAAAACAAACGATTGCTTGAGAATCTGATGTCAATCCCACATTGTCATCCCTTTCCTCCCCAGCTGTTTCTGATGTAATGATATCAAAAAGGATTTTTAAAAATTCATTCGTGGGATGTGGGTGTCGCTGGCTGGGCCAGCATTTATTGCCATCCCTAATTGCCCTTGAGAAGGGTGGTGTTGAGTTGACTTCCTGAACAACTGCAGTGCACGTGGTGTAGGTACATCCACTGTGCTGTTAAGGATGGAGTCCCAGGATTTCGACCCAGCAACAGTGAAGGAACGCAATGATAGAAACTGCTAAATCCTTTTGAAATGATTCTGAATGCATTCTTACTTGGATGCAGGAAATATTTTTGATCCAAGGTTGTGAGGTAATATCTACAGCTTGCAATTGGTTCCTCATCCTCCCTTATTGTTTTTATTCTCTGATATAATGTTTACAAATCAGCACCAACCTGTATGTGAGGTAGCAAACATAGTGCTGCTGCAACAAATTGTTCTATCCAGAATCTCATCAATTATTCTCATGACATGGTAGTCTATAAGTCCTGCATAAGCCAATGTTTTTTGTAGACAGATGTTCCCCTTGCCATTTCTATACTGGAGATCCAAAAAGACAAGAGCACTTGGCTATTTTTGATACTGTTACCAAGAGTTTCATTGAGGTATGATACTTAATGTGAATTATTAAGACTATACCTGAATCATTTGTGTATGTTTATTCTTTAACTGATATTCATCTGCTCTTCTTTCAGTACTTGATTGTTGAAGACTGGACAAGCATCAAAAATGCATCCAAATAATCCATTTTTGTCGACTTCATTACCTGGTAAATAAAATCAATTGCATGAAACTGCATAGCTATATTTTGTTCAGCGTTCTATTTATGAAAATATCATGGACTTTCTCGATTTCTCCTTTGATCTTTTATAGCAAGGGTGTCTATGATCTCTCTTGCCTCAGATCATTTGATGCTGAAATCCTCATCCATGTCTTTTGTTACCCCAGACTCGAGTAGTTTAATGCTCCACTGGCCAGCTCCCTATCTTCTACCATCCATAACTTCTACTCATTTAAAATTCTACTAACTGTATCCTTACTTGTATCAAGTCCCGTTGTCCCAACACCCCTATGCTTGCTGACTTACAATGCCTCAAATTGACAATTCTCATCCCTGTGTTCAAATCCCTCCATGGCCTCACCCCTCCCTATCTCTGGAACTTCCTTCTTCCCTTCCCCAATCAGAACTCCGTATTCTTGTAACTTTCGCCTCCGGTGTACCCCCATTTGCCTTCACTCCATCATTGGCAACCATGCCTTCAAGCCAGCCTAAGCTTTTGTGATTTCCTCCCTCAATTTCTTGCATTTGATGGGCTGGCTTTGGGTGTGGAGGAGCGAATGAGGCAAAACTAGAGCCTTGACTCAGGGTGAATGACCTAATATTAGTTCCTGGGGAAGCTATGGCCATGTTATATTTGGGAGGGGTTTGTGCATTGACTCAGCTAATATTGCCACTATAAGAATTGACTTCATTCCAGTTGTACATCTCCTAAACTGCTAATGTTTAACCTTTTTCAAAGAGAGATTTCTATTGTAAAGCAGGCAACATTACTTCATAAAACATAAGACTTTTTTAAAGTCATTTTTAAAGTGCTTCTTTACACTAGGCCCACCCTCCATTTTTCACTTTTCTTCACCTGGCTATAACCCAGGTTTTTCCCCTTCTGATGTTAAGTATTTTGAGATGTTTTACTGCATATACAGAGCTTGTATAAATGGATGCAGTTAGTGTTCATTCAAGTTGTTGGTAATGTTGTTTCTCACCATGTCTTATAATGAGCTTGAACTATTTGTTGTTTGTGGCAGTCGTACAGATGTTTCCAGAAGAAGTTCAGAAAGAGATATCCTCTGATGAGACTCTCCAGAGGTAATTTGATGCAATATGGTGCATGTTATAGTTTCCTTGCTTTGTAACATTGGGTATGATATGTTTAATTCAGAAGAGAACTTGTTACATTAAGTAACTGCTATTACAGAATCACAAAATTACAGACTTGTTAGAGTGCAGAAGGAGGCCCATTGTGTCTGCACCTGCTCTCCAAATGAGCGATTCACTGAGTGCCGTTCTCCTACCTTCTCCCTGTAACACTGCACATTCTTCCTTGAGTGGCACAAATATTTGTGGGGCTTGCTTAGTCAGGTAATTTGAGACAGAAAATACTGGAAATATTCGTCAGGTCCCTCAGAGAAAACATAAGTTAATGTTTTGGGTAAATGGTCGACATCTGAAACATGAGTTTCTCTTTTCTCTTTTCAGATGTTGACTGACCAAATGTGTATTTTCAGAACTTTCTGTTTATATTTCATATTTTCAGCATTTCTAGGCATCGCTTTTCTCTCTCAGCCATGATGTGATTGGATGGTGGAATAGTCTTTTGATAGTTGAATGGCCTGCTCCTGTTACAGAATTCTCCCATGCCTCCCGCTGCTGGGATCAATGACGGACTGTGGGGAGAATTTGGCAGGAGGTCCAAAAATCAGTTTCACGCCACTGATCTTGCGATGCTGCCCGACATGGCCAATCGGGAATCCCACTGGAACCTGGCAGGAAAGCAATTTGCATCCTGCTAATGGGATGCAAACGAAGGCCTGACCAGAAGCTTCCTCCCCATGCCCGCTTCTCCTCGATGCCATCGGGAAAACACACTGGTCCAGGACACATTTGAACAAGCATGCCAGGTAAAAGTTGGGACTCATCTTTAGGGCCTTGTCAGTTCATGGACATCTGAGGAGAAGATGTTGGAGGCCTACAGCTACTGGACCCTGGAGGAACACATGCATCGCATGGTGGATGGAGTTCAAACTTCTTCCAGGGACTTCATCATGGGGGATGGGATCCTCGAGCTGTGAGATGGAAGGCAGCCGGAGGTATAGATGGGCGGCGGGGGGAGGAGCAGGAGGAATGTCGAGATCTGAAGGGGGGACTGTCCAGACCTGAAGACTGGGGGGAAATGTCCAGGTGAACATCTTCACAGGAAGGAGTTGGTGGAGTCAATTGTTGACTCCTGGGGCACGAACTCAGGGTGGTTATGATAGTAGGATATGGTTAAGATTACATGGGGCAGGGGGAGCTGGTAGGGTGGGGGAGTAAGGGTTCAACGATGTCGGGTGAAGGGGCGGCGAGGGTTATTAGTGGTAATGCAGAGATACGTATGGACATGAGGCTTGGACAGGAGGAGGTGTGGGTCATCAGTGTGAATGGGGGTGGGATTTTGGGAAGGAAAGGAATGTGCATGTAAACCTGAATATTCTGGAAGGAAAAGGGTTCAAGCTGGAGGGTGGCAGTGGTGTAGTTGAAGCTGTTGCTGGAGGGGTAGTCAGTGGTAATGAGGGTAAAGACATGGGTGACTGGGGCAGAGGAAATGGTTGGGGAGCTCATGAAGTTTGTGACAATTACCATGATGGTCAAATCAAAAGTGAGCAGAGCCTTCACTTTGGATGGGCACAGTGCTGCATGGGAGCTGGGTCAGTGGGTGGGCAGAGATGCAGGTCATCTCAGCTGGAGAACTGAAAGGGAACCGCTACACACAGCATTGAATATGCTAGAGACCAGTGAGATGCGTTTGATGGCTGAAGGCTCACGTGCGTGGGAGAGTGCTTGCATGAGGCTCTGACAGGGCCTGCCACATACCCTTCTCCCTGCAGATTCAGTCGTGGGGTTGGCTGCATGCAGGAGAACTGCTTGGGGTTGGTGGGGAGGGGCCTCGCAAAGCCTTTAGAAGGATGCTGAAAAAAATCAGTGGGCATAATGCAGTGAAAGTGAATATATTTGCAGACGTTTAACTTGTGACAATTATGTGTT
>JANJGN010004669.1:0-31187 GCA_026770705.1 Isurus oxyrinchus
TATGTCCCCCTATGCCCCACCCGACCCACCCCCGAGACTATGTCCCCCGACCCGCCACCCGACCCGCCCCCCCGAGACAATGTCCCCCGACCCTCCCCCCGACCCGCCCCCCCAAGAATATTTACCACGACCCGCCTCCCCGAGACTATGTCCCCTGACCTGTACCCCCGGCCCGCACTCCCGAGATTCTGTCACCCGACCCACCCCCGGACCCGACCCCTGAGACTATGTCCCCCGCCCCGCCCCAACACTCCCCCCGAGACTATGTCCCCCGCCCCACCCCCTGACCCTCACCGCCGAGACTATGTCCCCCCGACCCGCTCCCCGACCTGCCCCCCGAGACTATGTCCCCCAAACCGCCCCCCGACACGCCCCCCGAGACGATGTCCCCCAACCCGCCCCTGACAATCTCCCGGACACTATGACCCCCGACCCGCCCCCGACCCGCCCCCCGTGTCTATGTCCGCCGACGCGCCCCCCAACTCGCCCACCGAGCCTATGTCCCCTGACCGGACCTCCGACCCGCCCCCCAAGACTATGTCCCCCGACCCGCCCCCCGACCTGCCCCCCGAGACGATGTCCCCCGACCTGCCCCCCGTCCCACCCCCCGAGACTATGTCCCCTGACCCGCCCCCCCGAACTGCCCCCCGAGTCTGTCTCCCGACCCGCCCCCCAACCCGCCCCCCGAGACTATGTCCCCCGACTCGCCCCACGACCCGCCCCCCGAGACTATGTCCCCCGACCCACCTCCCGAGACTATGTCCCCCGACCTGACCCCACCCCACCACCCGAGACTATGTCCCCCGAGCCGCACCCCGACCCGCCCCCCGAGACTATGTCCCTCGACTCGCCCCACGACCCGCCCCCCGAGACTATGTCCCCCGACCCACCTCCCGAGACTATATCCCCCGATCTGCCCCCCACCCCACACCCCGAGACTATGTCCCCCGACCCGCATTCCAACACGCTCCCAGAGACTATGTCCCCCGACCCGCACCCCGACCCGCCCCCGAGACTATGTCCCCCGACCCGCCCCCGACCTGCCCCCAGAGTCTATGTCCCCTGACACGTCCCCCGACCCACCCCCCGAGACAATGTCCCCCAAACTGCCCACCGACCCGCCCCCCGAGACTATGTCCCCCGAACAGCCCCCCGACCCACCCCCCGAGATTATGTCCCCTGACCCGACCCCCCCGAACCGCCCCCCGAAACTGTCTCCCGACCCGCCCCCCGACCCGTTCCCGAAACTATGTCCCCGACCCGCCCCCGAGACTATGTCACCCGACCCACCCCCCAGAACCGCCCCCCCGAGACTATGACCCCGACCAGCCCCCCCCGACCCGCCCCCCGAGTCTAAGTTCCCCGACCCCCATCGACCCGCCCCCCAAAACATTGTCCCCCGAGCCGCCCCCCCCGAGACAATGTCCCCTGACCCGCCCCCCCGACCCGCCCCCCGAGACTATGACCCCTGTTCCGCCCTCCGACCCGCCCCCGAGACTATGTCCCCCGACCCGCCCCCCGACCCCCCCGAGATTATATCCACCGACCTACCCCCCGAGCCCCCCCGAGACTACGCCCCCGACCCACCCCCCGACACTACGTCCCCCGACACACCCCCCGAGACGACGTCCCCCGACCCCCCCACCCGTGACTACGTCTCCTGACCCACCCGCCGAACCCCCCAACGAGACTACGTCCCCCGACCCGCCCTCCTGCCCCCCCGGGACTACGTCCCCTGACCCGCCCCCCGACCCGACCCCCGAGACTATGTCCCCCGACCCGTCTCCCGACCCGCCCCCCTGAGACTATGTCCCCCGACCCGCCCCCCGACCCGCCCCCAGAGCCTATGTCCCCGGACCCGCCCCCCGAACCGCCCCCCGAGACTATGTCCCCGACCCGCCCCCGACCCGCCCCCCCGAGACTATGTCCCCCGAACCACCGCACGACCCGCCCCCCGAGACTATGTCCCCCCGACTCGACGCCCGACCTGCCCCCCCGAGACTATGTCCCCCGACCCGCCCCCCGACCAGTCCCCTGAGACTATGTCCCCCAACCCGGCCCACGACATGCTCCCTGAGACTATGACCCCGACCCGCCACCGACACTCCCCCCGAGACTATGACCCCCGACCCGCCCCCCCGACCCACCCCCAGAGTCTATGTCCGCCGACCCGCACCCAGACCCGCCTCCCGAGACTATGTCCCCCGACCAGCCCTCCGACCTGCCCCCCGAGACAATGTCTCCCGCCCCGCCCCCGAGACCATGTCCCCCGACCCACCCACCGACCCGACCCCCAAGACTATGTCCCACAATCTGTCCCCATAGACTATGTCCACCGACCCGCCCCCCGAGACTATGTCCCCCGCCCCGCCCCCCGCCCCGCCTCCCGAGACTATGTCCCCCGACCCACACCCCGACCCGCCCCCCCGAGAATATGTCCCCCCGGCCCGCCCCCCGACCTGCCCCCCCTGAGAAAATGTCCCCCGACCCGTCCGCCGACCCAGCCCCCCGAGTCTATGTTCCCCGACCCCCCACCGACTCGCCCCCCCAAGACTTTTTCCCCCGACCCGCCCCCCGAGACAAAGTCCCCTGACCCGCCCCCCGACCCGCCCCCCGAGACTATGACCCCTGATCCGCCCTCCGACCCGCCCCCGAGACTATGTCCCCCGACCCGCCCCCCGACCCCCCCGAGATTATATCCACCGACCTGCCCCCCGAGCCCCCCCGAGACTACGCCCCCGACCCGCCCCCCGACACTACGTCCCCCGACACACCCCCGAGACGACGTCCCCTGACCCCCCCACCCGTGACTACATCTCCTGACCCACCCGCCGAACCCCCCAACGAGACTACGTCCCCCGACCCGCCCTCCCGCCCCCCCCGGGACTACGTCCCCTGACCCGCCCCCCGACCCGACCCCCCGAGACTATGTCCCCGACCCGTCTCCCGACCCGCCCCCCTGAGACTATGTCCCCCGACCCGTCCCCCGAACCGCCCCCCGAGACTATGTCCCCGACCCGCCCCCGACCCGCCCCCGAGACTATGTCCCCCGAACTACCGCACGACCCGCCCCCCGAGACTATGTCCCCCGAATCGCCGCCCGACCTGCCACCCGAGACTATGTCCCCCGACCCGCCCCCTGACCCGCCCCCCCCGAGACTATGTCCCCCGACCCGCCCCCCGACCAGTCCCCTGAGACTATGTCCCCCAACCCGGCCCACGACACGCTCCCTGAGACTATGACCCCGACCCGCCACCGACACTCCCCCCCGAGACTATGACCCCCGACCCGCCCCCCGACCCACCCCCAGAGTCTATGTCCGCCGACCCGCACCCAGACCCGCCTCCCGAGACTATGTCCCCCCGACCAGCCCTCCGACCCGCCCCCCCGAGACAATGTCTCCCGCCCCACCCCCGAGACTATGTCCCCCCGACCCACCCACCGACCTGACCCCCAAGACTATGTCCCACAACCCGCCCCCCATAGACTATGTCCACTGACCCGCCCCCCGAGACTATGTCCCCCCGACCCGCCCCCCGCCCCGCCTCCCGAGACTATGTCCCCCGACCCACGCCCCGACCCGCCCCCCCGAGAATATGACCCCGACCCGCCCCCCGACCTGCCCCCCCCGAGAAAATGTCCCCCGACCCGCCCCCCCTGACCCGCCCCCCGTGTCTATGTTCCCCGACCCCCCACCGACCCGCCCCCCCCAAGACTTTGTCCCCCGACCCGCCCCCCGATACAATGTCCCCCGACCCGCCGCCCGACCCTCCCCCCGAATTTATGTCCCTCGACCCGCCCCCCCCGACCCGACCCTGAGACTAAGTCCCCCGCCCAGCCCCCCCAACCCGCCCCCCGAGACTATGTCCCCCCACCCACCACCCGACCCGGCCCCCGAGCCTATGTCCCCCCGACGAGCGCACCGACCCGCCCCCCCGAGACTATGACCCCCGACCCGCCCCCCTGACCCGCCCCCCGAGACTATGTCCCCTGACCCAACCCGACCCGCCCCCCGAGACTATGTCCCCCGACCCGCGCCCCGAGATTATGTCCCCAGACCCGCCCCCCCCGACCCGCCCCCCGAGATTATGTCCCCCGACCCCGCCACCCAACCCGCCCCCCAAGACTATGTCCCCCGACCCCGCCCCCCGTCCAGCCCCCCAAGACTAGGTCCCCCAACCGCCCCCCAACAGGCCCCCCGAGACTATGTCCCCCGACCCGTCCATGACACTCCCCCCGAGACTATGACCCCCGACCCGCCCCCCAACTCGCCCCCCCGAGCCTATGTCCCCCTTCCTGCCCCCAGACCCGCCCCCCGAGACTAAGTCCCCCGTCCCGCCCTCCGACCCGCCACCCGAGACTATGTCTTCTGACCCGCCCCCTGACCCGCCCCCGAGACAATGTCCCCCGACCCGACCACCGACCCGCCCCCGAGACTATTTCCGCCGACCCGCCCCCCCAACTCGCCCCCCGAGCCTATGTCCCCCTTCCTGCTCCCAGACCCGCCCCCCGAGACTATCTCCCCAGTCCCGCCCTCCGGCCCGACCCCCCGAGACTATGTCTTCCGCCCCCCCCTGACGCGCCCCCGAGACAATGTCCCCCGACTCGCCCACCGACCCGCCCCCCGAGTCTATGTCCCCCGACCTGCACCCCAACCCGCCCCCCGAGTCTATGACCCATGACCCGCCCCCCATAGACTATGTCCACCGACCCGCCACCCGAGACTATGTCCCTCGACCCGCCCCCCGCCCGGCCCCCCCGAGACTATGTCCCCCGACCCGCCCCCGATCCGCCCCCTGAGACTATGTCCCCTGACCCGCCCCCCGACCCACCCCCCCGAGACTATGGCCCCCGAGCCGCCCCCCCGACTCACCCCCCGATTCGATGACCCCCGACCCGCCGCCCGACCTGCCCCCCGAGACTGTGTCACCCGAGCCGCCCCCCGACCAGCCGCCCTAGACTATGTCCCCCCAACCCGCCCCCCCGACGCGCCCCCGAGACTATGTCCCCCGACCCGCCCCCGACACTCCCCCGATACTATGAGCCCCGACCCGCCCCCCGAGTCTATGTCCGCCGACGCGCCCCCCCAACTTGCCCCTCGAGCCAATGTCCCCCAACCAACGCCCAGCCCCGCCCCGTGAGACTATGTCCCCCAACACGCCCTCCCCCCCACATCCCGAGACTATGTCTCCCGACTCGCCCCCCCGACACGCTCCCGAGACTATGTCCACCGACCCGCCCACCAACCCGCCCCCCGAGTCTATGTCCCCCGACCCGCTCCCCGACCCCGCCTCCGAGACTGTGTCCCACGACCCGCCCCCATAGACTATGTCCACCTACCCGCCCCCCGAGACTATGTCCCCCGACCCGCCCCCGCCCCGCCCCCCGAGACTATGTCCCCCGACCCGCCCCCCTGACCCGCCCCCGAGACTATGTCCCGCGACCCGCCCCCCGAGACTATGACCCCCGACCCCCCCCTGACCCGTCCCCCGAGACTATGTCCCCCGACCCTCCCACCGACCGCCCCCCGAGACTATGTCCCCCGACCCGCCCCCCAACCCACCCCCCCAAGACTATGTCCCCCGACCCGCCCCCCCCACCCCGCCCCCAGAGACTATGTCCCCCGACCCGCCCCCCGACCCACCCCCCGAGACTATGTCCCCCGACCCGGCCCCCCACCCGTCACCCGAGACTATGTCCCCCGACCCGCCACCCAACCCGCCCCCCCCGAGACAATGTCCCCCGACTTTCCCCCCGACCCGCCCCCCCCCGAGAATATGTCCCTCGACCCACCTCCCCGAGACTATGTCCCCTGACCTGTACCCCGGCCTGCCCCCCCGAGACTCTGTCACCCGACCCGCCCCCGGACCCGACCCCTGAGACTATGTCCCCCGCCCCCGCCCCCGACACTCCCCCCCGAGACTATGTCCCCCGCCCCACCCCCCGACCCTCACCCCCGAGACTATGTCCCCCGACCCGCCCCCTGACCTGCCCCCCGAGACTATGTCCCCCAACCCGCCCCCCGACACGCCCCCCGAGACTATGTCCCCCGACCCGCCCCCGACAATCTCCCCGAGACTATGAACCCCGACCCGCCCCCGACCCGCCCCCCGTGTCTATGTCCGCCGACGCGCACCCCAACTCGCCCCCCCGAGCCTATGTCCCCTGACCGGACATCCGACCCGCCCCCCGAGACTATGTCCCCCGACCCGCCCCCGGACCTGCACCCCAAGACGATGTCCCCCGACCTGCCCCCCGTCCCACCCCCCGAGACTATGTCCCCTGACCCGCCCCCCCGAACCGCCCCCCGAGACTGTCTCGCGACCCGCCCCCCGACCCGCCCCCCGAGACTATGTCCCCCGACTCGCCCCACGACCCGCCCCCCGAGACTATGTCCCCCGACCCACCTCCCGAGACTATGTCCCCCGACCAGACCCCACCCCACCCCCCGAGACTATGTCCCCCGACCCGCACCCCGGCCCGCCCCCCGAGACTATGTCCCCCGACCCGCCCCCCGACCTGCCCCCCAAGTCTATGTCCCCTGACATGTCCCCCGACCCGCCCACCGAGATTATGTCCTGCGACCCGCCCCCCGAGTCTATGTCCCCCGACCAGACCCCGACCCACCCCCCGAGACTATGTCCCCTGACCCGCCCCCCCGAACCACCCCCCGAGACTGTCTCCCGACCCGCCCCACGACCCGCCTCCCGAGACTATGTCCCCCAACTCGCCCTACGACCTGCCCCCCCGAGACGATGTCCCCGACCCGCCCCCGAGACTATGTCACCCGACCCGCCCCCCAGAACCGCCCCCGCGAAACTATGTCCCCCGACCCGCCCCACGACCCACCCCCCCAAGTCTATGTCCCCCGACCCGCCCCCCGAGACTATGTCCCCCGACCCGCACCCTGACCCGCCCCCGAGACTATGTCCCCCGACCCGACCCCCGACCTGCCCCCCGAGTCTATGTCCCCTGACCCGTTCCCCGACCCAACCTGCGAACCGCCCCCCGAGACTTTCTCCCGACCCGCCCTCAACCCACCCCCCGAGACTATGTCCCCCGACTCGCCCCACGACCCGCCCCCCGAGACTATGTCCCCCGACCCACCTCCCGAGACTATGTCCCCCGATCTGAACCCACCCCACACCCCGAGACTATGTCCCCCGACCCGCATTCCGACACGCCCCCAGAGACTATGTCCCCCGACCCGCCCCCGACCTGCCCCCCGAGTCTATGTCCCCTGACACGTCCCCTGACCCGCCCCCCGAGACTATGTCCCCCGAACAGCCCCCCGACCCACCCCCCGAGACTATGTCCCCTGACCCGCCCCCCCGAACCGCCCCCCGAGACTGTCTCCCGACCCGCCCCCTGACCCGATCCCGAAACTATGTCCCCGACCCGCCCCCGAGACTATGTCACCCGACCCAACACCCAGAACCGCCCCCCCCGAGACTATGTCCCCCGACCCGCCCCCCGACTATCCCCCCGAGACTATGACCCGGACCCGCCACCCCGACCCGCCCCCCGAGTCTATGTTCCCCGACCCCCATCGACCCGCCCCCCAAAACTTTATCCCCTGACCCGCCCCCCCGAGACAATGTCCCCTGACCCGCCCCCCCCGACCCGCCCCCCGAGACTATGACCCCTGATCCGCCCTCCGACCCGCCCCCGAGACTCTGTCCGCCGACGCGCACCCCAACTCGCCCCCCGAGCCTATGTCCCCTGACCGGACATCCGACCCGCCCCTCGAGACTATGTCCCCCGACCCGCCCCCGGACCTGCACCCCAAGACGATGTCCCCCGACTTGACCCCTGTCCCACCCCCCGAGACTATGTCCCCTGACCCGCCCCCCCGAACCGCCCCCCGAGACTGTCTACCGACCCGCCCCCCGACCCGCCCCCCGAGTCTATGTCCCCCGACTCGCCCCACGACCCGCCCCCCCGAGACTATGTCCCCCCGACCCACCTCCCGAGACTATGTCCCCCGACCAGACCCCACCCCACCCCCCGAGACTATGTCCCCCGACCCGCACCACGGCCCGCCCCCCGAGACTATGTCCCCCGACCCGCACCCCAAACCGCCCCCGAGACTATGTCCCCCGACCCGCCCCCCGACCTGCCCCCCAAGTCTATGTCCCCTGACACGTCCCCCGACCCGCCCACCGAGATTATGTCCTGCGACCCGCCCCCCCCAGTCTATGTCCCCTGACCAGACCCCGACCCACCCCCCGAGACTATGTCCCCTGACCCGCCCCCCCCGAACAACCCCCCGAGACTGTCTCCCGACCCGCCCCACGACCCGCCTCCCGAGACTATGTCCCCCAACTCGCCCCACGACCTGCCCCCCCGAGATGATGTCCCCGACCCGCCCCCGAGACTATGTCACCCGACCCGCCCCCCAGAACCGCCCCCGCGAAACTATGTCCCCCCGACCCGCCCCACGACCCGACCCCCCCAAGTCTATGTCCCCCGACCCGCCCCCCGAGACTATGTCCCCCGACCCGCACCCTGACCCGCCCCCGAGACTATGTCCCCCGACCCGACCCCCGACCTGCCCCCCGAGTCTATGTCCCCTGACCCGTTCCCCGACCCAACCTGCGAACCGCCCCCCGAGACTTTCTCCCGACCCGCCCTCAACCCGCCCCCCGAGACTATGTCCCCCCGACTCGCCCCACGACCCGCCCCCCGAGACTATGTCCCCCGACCCACCTCCCGAGACTATATCCCCCGATCTGAACCCACCCCACACCCCGAGACTATGTCCCCCCCCGACCCCCGCATTCCGACACGCCCCCAGAGACTATGTCCCCCGACCCGCCCCCGACCTGCCCCCCGAGTCTATGTCCCCTGACACGTCCCCCGACCCGCCCCCGAGACTATGTCCCCCGAACAGCCCCCCGACCCACCCCCCGAGACTATGTCCCCTGACCCGCCCCCTTGAACCGCCCCCCGAGACTGTCCCCCGACCCGCCCCCTGACCCGATCCCGAAACTATGTCCCCGACCCGCCCCCGAGACTATGTCACCCGACCCATACCCAGAACCGCCCCCCCCGAGACTATGTCCCCCGACCCCGCCCCCCGACTATCCCCCCGAGACTATGACCCGGACCCGCCCCCCGACCCGCCCCCCAAGTCTATGTTCCCCGACCCCCATCGACCCGCCCCCCAAAACTTTATCCCCTGACCCGCCCCCCCGAGACAATGTCCCCTGACCCGCCCCCCCTGACCCGCCCCCGAGACTATGACCCCTGATCCGCCCTCCGACCCGCCCCCGAGACTATGTCCCCCGACCCGCCCCCCGACCCCCCCGAGATTATATCCACCGACCTACCCCCCGAGCCCCCCCGAGACTACGACCCCGACCCACCCCCCGACACTACGTCCCCCGACACACCCCCAAGACGACGTCCCCCGACCCCCCACCCGTGACTACGTCTCCTGACCCACCCGCTGAACCCCCCAACGAGACTACGTCCCCCGACCCGCCCTCCCGCCCCCCCGGGACTACGTCCCCTGACCCGCCCCCCGACCCGACCCCCGAGACTATGTCCCCCGACCCGTCTCCCGACCCGCCCCCCTGAGACTATGTCCCCCGACCCGCCCCCCGACCCGCCCCCAGAGCCTATGTCCCCGGACCCGCCCCCCGAACCGCCCCCCGAGACTATGTCCCCGACCCGCCCCCGACCCGCCCCCCGAGACTATGTCCCCCGAACCACCGCATGACCCGCCCCCCGAGACTATGTCCCCCGACTCGCCGCCCGACCTGCCCCCCCGAGACTATGTCCCCCGACCCACCCCCCGACCAGTCCCCTGAGACTATGTCCCCCAACCCGGCCCACGACATGCTCCCTGAGACTATGACCCCGACCCGCCACCGACACTCCCCCTGAGACTATGACCCCCGACCCGCCCCCCCGACCCACCCCCAGAGTCTATGTCCGCCGACCCGCACCCAGACCCGCCTCCCGAGACTATGTCCCCCGACCAGCCCTCCGACCTGCCCCCCGAGACAATGTCTCTCGCCCCGCCCCCGAGACCATGTCCCCCGACCCACCCACCGACCCGACCCCCAAGACTATGTCCCACAATCTGCCCCCATAGACTATGTCCACCGACCCGCCCCCCGAGACTATGTCCCCCGCCCCGCCCCCCGCCCTGCCTCCCGAGACTATGTCCCCCGACCCACACCCCGACCCGCCCCCCCGAGAATATGTCCCCCGGCCCGCCCCCCGACCTGCCCCCCCTGAGAAAATGTCCCCCGACCCGTCCGCCGACCCGGCCCCCCGAGTCTATGTTCCCCGATCCCCCACCGACCCGCCCCCCCAAGACTTTGTCCACCGACCCGCCCTCCGAGACAATGTTCACTGACCCGCCCCCCGCCCCGCCCCCCGAGACTATGACCCCTGATCCGCCCTCCGACCCGCCCCCGAGACTATGTCCCCCGACCCGCCCCCCCGACCCCCCCGAGATTATATCCACCGACCTGCCCCCGGAGCCCCCCCTAGACTACGCCCCCGACCCGCCCCCCGACACTACGTCCCCCGACACACCCCCGAGACGACGTCCCCTGAACCCCCCACCCGTGACTACGTCTCCTGACCCACCCGCCGAACCCCCCCAACGAGACTACGTCCCCCGACCCGCCCTCCCGCCCCCCCGGGACTACGACCCTGACCCGCCCCCCGACCCGACCACCGAGACTATGTCCCCCGACCCGTCACCCGAACCGCCCCCCGAGACTATGTCCCCGACCCGCCCCCGACCCGCCCCCCCGAGACTATGTCCCCCGAACTACCTCACGACCCGCCCCCCGAGACTATGTCCCCCGACTCGCCGCCCGACCTGCCACCCGAGACTATGTCCCCCGACCCGCCCCCCCCGAGACTTTGTCCCCCGACCCGCCCCCCGACCAGTCCCTGGAGACTATGTCCCCCAACCCGGCCCACGACACGCTCCCTGAGACTATGACCCCGACCCGCCACCGACACTCCCCCCGAGACTATGACCCCCGACCCGCCCCCCCGACCCACCCCCAGAGTCTATGTCCGCCGACCCGCACCGAGACCCGCCTCCCGAGACTATGTCCCCCGACCAGCCCTCCGACCCGCCCCCCCGAGACAATGTCTCCCGCCCCGCCCCCGAGACTATGTCCCCCGACCCACCCACCGACCTGACCCCCAAGACTATGTCCCACAACCCGCCCCCATAGACTATGTCCACCGACCCGCCCCCCGAGACTATGTCCCCCGACCCGCCCCCCGCCCCGCCTCCCGAGACTATGTCCCCCGACCCACACCCCGACCCGCCCCCCCGAGAATATTACCCCGACCCGCCCCCCGACCTGCCCCCCCCGAGAAAATGTCTCCCGACCCGCCCCCCTGACCCGCCCCGCGTGTCTATGTTCCCCGACCCCCCACGGACCCGCCCCCCCAAGACTTTGTCCCCCCGACCCGCCCCCCGAGACAATGTCCCCCGACCCGCCGCCCGACCCTCCCCCCGAATTTATGTCCCCCGACCCGCCCCCCCGACCCGACCCCTAGACTAAGTCCCCCGCCCAGCCCACCAACCCGCCCCCCGAGACTATGTCCCCCCACCCACCACCCGACCCGGCCCCCGAGTCTATGTCCCCCGACGAGACCACCGACCCGCCCCCCCGAGACTATGACCCCTGACCCGCCCCCCTGACCCGCCCCCCGAGACTATGTCCCCCGACCCAACCCGACCCGCCCCCCCGAGACTATGTCCCCCGACCCGCGCCCCGAGACTATGTCCCCCGACCCGCCACCCAACCCGCCCCCCAAGACTATGTCCCCCGACCCGCCCCCCGTCCAGCCCCCCGAGACTAGGTCCACCAACCCGACCCCCAACAGGCCCCCCGAGACTATGTCCCCCGACCCGCCCATGACACTCCCCCGAGACTATGACCCCCGACCCGCCCCCCAACTCGACCCCCGAGCCTATGTCCCCCTTCCTGCCCCCAGACCCGCCCCCCGAGACTAAGTCCCCGTCCCGCCCTCCGACCCGCCACCCGAGACTATGTCTTCTGACCCGCCCCCTGACCCGCCCCCGAGACAATGTCCCCCGACCCGACCACCGACACGCCCCCGAGACTATTTCCGCCAACCCGCCCCCCAACTCGCCGCCCGAGCCTATGTCCCCCTTCCTGCTCCCAGACCCGCCCCCGAGACTATCTCCCCAGTCCCGCCCTCCGACCCGACCCCCCGAGACTATGTCTTCCGCCCCCCCTGACCCACCCCGAGACAATGTCCCCCGACTCGCCCACCGACCCGCCCCCCGAGTCTATGTCCCCCGACCTGCACCCCAACCCGCCCCCCGAGTCTATGACCCATGACCCGCCCCCATAGACTATGTCCACCGACCCGCCCCCCGAGACTATGTCCCTCGACCCGCCCCCCGCCCGGCCCCCCGAGACTATGTCCCCCGACCCGCCCCCGACACGCCCCCTGAGACTATGTCCCCTGACCCGCCCCCCGACCCACCCCCCCGAGAGTATGTCCCCCGAGCAGCCCCCCGACTCACCCCCCGATTCGATGTCCCCCGACCCGCCGCCCGACCTGCCCCCCGAGACTGTGTCACCCGACCCGCCCCCCGACCAGCCGCCCTAGACTATGTCCCCCAACCCGCCCCCCGACGCGCCCCCGAGACTATGTCCCCGACCCGCCCCCGACACTCCCCCGATACTATGAGCCCCGACACGCCCCCCAACCCGCCCCCCGAGTCTATGTCCGCCGACCCACCCCCCAACTTGCCCCCCGAGCCAATGTCCCCCAACCAACGCCCAGCCCCGCCCCGCGAGACTATGACCCCCCAACCCACCCTCCCACCCGCCCCCCGAGACTATGTCTCCCGACTCGCCCCCCGACACGCCCCCGAGACTATGTCCACCGACCCGACCACCAACCCGCCCCCCGAGTCTATGTCCCCCGACCCGCACCCCGACCCGCCCCCGAGACTGTGTCCCACGACCCGCCCCCATAGACTATGTCCACCGACCCGCCCCCCGAGACTATGTCCCCCGACCCACACCCCGACCCGCCCCCCCGAGAATATTACCCCGACCCGCCCCCCGACCTGCCCCCCCCCGAGAAAATGTCCCCCGACCCGCCCCCCTGACCCGCCCCGCGTGTCTATGTTCCCCGACCCCCCACCGACCCGCCCCCCCCAAGACTTTGTCCCCCGACCCGCCCCCCGAGACAATGTCCCCCGACCCGCCGCCCGACCCTCCCCCCGAATTTATGTCCCCCGACCCGCCCCCCCGACCCGACCCCTAGACTAAGTCCCCCGCCCAGCCCACCAACCCGCCCCCCGAGACTATGTCCCCCCACCCACCACCCGACCCGGCCCCCGAGTCTATGTCCCCCGACGAGACCACCGACCCGCCCCCCCCGAGACTATGACCCCTGACCCGCCCCCCTGACCCGCCCCCCGAGACTATGTCCCCCGACCCAACCCGACCCGCCCCCCCCGAGACTATGTCCCCCGACCCGCGCCCCGAGACTATGTCCCCCGACCCGCCACCCAACCCGCCCCCCAAGACTATGTCCCCCGACCCGCCCCCCGTCCAGCCCCCCGAGACTAGGTCCACCAACCCGACCCCCAACAGGCCCCCCGAGACTATGTCCCCCGACCCGCCCATGACACTCCCCCGAGACTATGACCCCCGACCCGCCCCCCAACTCGACCCCCGAGCCTATGTCCCCCTTCCTGCCCCCAGACCCGCCCCCCGAGACTAAGTCCCCGTCCCGCCCTCCGACCCGCCACCCGAGACTATGTCTTCTGACCCGCCCCCTGACCCGCCCCCGAGACAATGTCCCCCGACCCGACCACCGACACGCCCCCCGAGACTATTTCCGCCAACCCGCCCCCCAACTCGCCGCCCGAGCCTATGTCCCCCTTCCTGCTCCCAGACCCGCCCCCGAGACTATCTCCCCAGTCCCGCCCTCCGACCCGACCCCCCGAGACTATGTCTTCCGCCCCCCCTGACCCACCCCGAGACAATGTCCCCCGACTCGCCCACCGACCCGCCCCCCCGAGTCTATGTCCCCCGACCTGCACCCCAACCCGCCCCCCGAGTCTATGACCCATGACCCGCCCCCATAGACTATGTCCACCGACCCGCCCCCCGAGACTATGTCCCTCGACCCGCCCCCCCGCCCGGCCCCCCGAGACTATGTCCCCCGACCCGCCCCCGACACGCCCCCTGAGACTATGTCCCCTGACCCGCCCCCCCGACCCACCCCCCCGAGAGTATGTCCCCCGAGCAGCCCCCCGACTCACCCCCCGATTCGATGTCCCCCGACCCGCCGCCCGACCTGCCCCCCGAGACTGTGTCACCCGACCCGCCCCCCGACCAGCCGCCCTAGACTATGTCCCCCAACCCGCCCCCCGACGCGCCCCCGAGACTATGTCCCCGACCCGCCCCCGACACTCCCCCGATACTATGAGCCCCGACACGCCCCCCAACCCGCCCCCCGAGTCTATGTCCGCCGACCCACCCCCCAACTTGCCCCCCGAGCCAATGTCCCCCAACCAACGCCCAGCCCCGCCCCGCGAGACTATGACCCCCCAACCCACCCTCCCACCCGCCCCCCGAGACTATGTCTCCCGACTCGCCCCCCCGACACGCCCCCGAGACTATGTCCACCGACCCGACCACCAACCCGCCCCCCGAGTCTATGTCCCCCGACCCGCACCCCGACCCGCCCCCGAGACTGTGTCCCACGACCCGCCCCCATAGACTATGTCCACCGACCCGCCCCCCGAGACTATGTCCCCCCGACCCACACCCCGACCCGCCCCCCCGAGAATATTACCCCGACCCGCCCCCCGACCTGCCCCCCCCGAGAAAATGTCCCCCGACCCGCCCCCCTGACCCGCCCCGCGTGTCTATGTTCCCCGACCCCCCACCGACCCGCCCCCCCAAGACTTTGTCCCCCGACCCGCCCCCCGAGACAATGTCCCCCGACCCGCCGCCCGACCCTCCCCCCGAATTTATGTCCCCCGACCCGCCCCCCCCGACCCGACCCCTAGACTAAGTCCCCCGCCCAGCCCACCAACCCGCCCCCCGAGACTATGTCCCCCCACCCACCACCCGACCCGGCCCCCGAGTCTATGTCCCCCGACGAGACCACCGACCCGCCCCCCCGAGACTATGACCCCTGACCCGCCCCCCTGACCCGCCCCCCGAGACTATGTCCCCCGACCCAACCCGACCCGCCCCCCCGAGACTATGTCCCCCGACCCGCGCCCCGAGACTATGTCCCCAGACCCGCCCCCCGACCCGCCCCCCGAGACTATGTCCCCCGACCCGCCACCCAACCCGCCCCCCAAGACAATGTCCCCCGACTTTCCCCCCGACCCGCCCCCCCCGAGAATATCTCCCTCGACCCGCCGCCCCGAGACTATGTCCCCTGACCTGAACCCCGGCCTGCCCCCCCGAGACTATGTCCCCCGACCCGCCCCACGACCCGCCCCCCCAAGTCTATGTCCCCCGACCCGCCCCCCGAGACTATGTCCCCCGACCCGCACCCTGACCCGCCCCCGAGACTATGTCCCCCGACCCGACCCCTGACCTGCCCCCCGAGTCTTTGTCCCCTGACCCGTTCCCCGACCCAACCTGCGAACCGCCCCCCGAGACTTTCTCCCGACCCGCCCTCAACCCGCCCCCCGAGACTATGTCCCCCGACTCGCCCCACGACCCGCCCCCGAGACTATGTCCCCCGACCCACCTCCCGAGACTATATCCCCCGATCTGAACCCACCCCACACCCCGAGACTATGTCCCCCGACCCGCATTCCGACACGCCCCCAGAGACTATGTCCCCCGACCCGCACCCCGACCCGCCCCCGAGACTATGTCCCCTGACCCGCCCCCGACCTGCCCCCCGAGTCTATGTCCCCTGACACGTCCCCCGCCCCGCCCCCCGAGACTATGTCCCCCGAACAGCCCCCCGACCCACCCCCCGAGACTATGTCCCCTGACCCGCCCCCCCTAACCGCCCCCCGAGACTGTCTCCCGACCCGCCCCCTGACCCGATCCCGAAACTATGTCCCCGACCCGCCCCCGAGACTATGTCACCCGACCCACCACCCAGAACCGCCCCCCCGAGACTATGTCCCCCGACCCGCCCCCCGACCATCCCCCTGAGACTATGACCCGGACCCGCCCCCCGACACGCCCCCCGAGTCTATGTTCCCCGACCCCCATCGACCCGCCCCCCAAAACTTTATCCCCTGACCCGCCCCCCGAGACAATGTCCCCTGACCCGCCCCCCGACCCGCCCCCCGAGACTATGACCCCTGATCCGCCCTCCGACCCACCCCCGTGACTATGTCCCCCGCCCCGCCCCCCGACCCCCCCGAGATTATATCCACCGACCTGCCCCCCGAGCCCCCCCGAGACTACGCCCCCGACCCGCACCCCGACCCGACCCCCGAGACTATGTCCTCCGACCCGTCTCCCGACCCACCCCCCCTGAGACTATGTCCCCCGACCCGCCCCCCGACCCGCCCCCAGAGACTATGTCCCCCGACCCGCCCCCCGAACCGCCCCCCGAGACTAAGTCCCCGTCCCGCCCTCCGACCCGCCACCCGAGACTATGTCCCCCGACCCGCCCATGACACTCCCCCGAGACTATGACCCCCGACCCGCCCCCCAACTCGACCCCCGAGCCTATGTCCCCCTTCCTGCCCCCAGACCCGCCCCCCGAGACTAAGTCCCCGTCCCGCCCTCCGACCCGCCACCCGAGACTATGTCTTCTGACCCGCCCCCTGACCCGCCCCCGAGACAATGTCCCCCGACCCGACCACCGACACGCCCCCGAGACTATTTCCGCCAACCCGCCCCCCAACTCGCCGCCCGAGCCTATGTCCCCCTTCCTGCTCCCAGACCCGCCCCCTAGACTATCTCCCCAGTCCCGCCCTCCGACCCGACCCCCCGAGACTATGTCTTCCGCCCCCCCTGACCCACCCCGAGACAATGTCCCCCGACTCGCCCACCGACCCGCCCCCCGAGTCTATGTCCCCCGACCTGCACCCCAACCCGCCCCCCGAGTCTATGACCCATGACCCGCCCCCATAGACTATGTCCACCGACCCGCCCCCCGAGACTATGTCCCTCGACCCGCCCCCCCCGCCCGGCCCCCCGAGACTATGTCCCCCGACCCGCCCCCGACACGCCCCCTGAGACTATGTCCCCTGACCCGCCCCCCGACCCACCCCCCCGAGAGTATGTCCCCCGAGCAGCCCCCCGACTCACCCCCCGATTCGATGTCCCCCGACCCGCCGCCCGACCTGCCCCCCGAGACTGTGTCACCCGACCCGCCCCCCGACCAGCCGCCCTAGACTATGTCCCCCAACCCGCCCCCCGACGCGCCCCCGAGACTATGTCCCCGACCCGCCCCCGACACTCCCCCGATACTATGAGCCCCGACACGCCCCCCAACCCGCCCCCCGAGTCTATGTCCGCCGACCCACCCCCCAACTTGCCCCCCGAGCCAATGTCCCCCAACCAACGCCCAGCCCCGCCCCGCGAGACTATGACCCCCCAACCCGCCCTCCCCCCCGCCCCCCGAGACTAGGTCTCCCGACTCGCCCCCCGACACGCGCCCGAGACTATGTCCACCGACCCGACCACCAACCCGCCCCCCGAGTCTATGTCCCCCGACCCGCACCCCGACCCGCCCCCGAGACTGTGTCCCACGACCCGCCCCCATAGACTATGTCCACCGACCCGCCCCCCCGAGACTATGTCCCCAGACCCGCCCCCGCCCCGCCCCCGAGACTATGTCCCCCGACCCGCCCCCTGACCCGCCCCCGAGACTATGTCCCGCGACCCGCCCCCCGAGACTATGACCCCCGACCCCCCCCTGACCCGTCCCCCCGAGACTATGTCCCCCGACCCGCCCCCCGACCCACCCCCCGAGACTATGTCCCCCGACCCGCCCCCCCCCACCCGCCCCCAGAGACTATGTCCCCGACCCGCCCCCCGACCCACCCCCCGAGACTATGTCCCCCGACCCGCCCCCCCACCCGTCACCCGAGACTATGTCCTCCGACCCGTCTCCCGACCCACCCCCCCTGAGACTATGTCCCCCGACCCGCCCCCCGACCCGCCCCCAGAGACTATGTCCCCCGACCCGCTCCCCGAACCGCCCCCCGAGACTATGTCCCCGACCCACCCCCGACCCGCCCCCCGAGACTATGTCCACCGAACCACCGCACGACCCGCCCCCCGAAACTATGTCCCCCGACTCGCCGCCCGACCCGTCCCCTGAGACTTTGTCACCCGACCCGTCCCCGAGACTATGTCCCCCGACCCGCCCCCGACCCGCCCCACCGAGACTATTTCCCCCGACCCGACCCCCCGAGAATATGTCCCCCGACCCGCCCCCCGAGACTATGTCCCCCGACCCGTCTCCCGACCCGCCCCCCCGAGACTATGTCCCCCGACCCGCCCCCCGACCCACCCCCCTGAGACTATGTCACCCGACCCGCCCCCCCGACACACCCCCGAGACAATGTCCCGCGACCCGACCCCGAGACTATGGCCGCCGACCTGCCCCCCGAACCACCCCCCGAGACTATGTCACCAGACCCACCCACCGACCCAGCCCCCAAGACTATGTCCCCGACCCGCCCCCGACTCGCCCCCCGAGACAATATACCCCGACGCGCCCCCCCGAGACTATGTCACCCGACCCGCCCCTGACTCGCCCCCCCGAGACTATGTCCCCCGACCCGCCCCCCTGACACACCCCCGAGACTATGTCCCGCGACCCGACCCCGAGACTATGGCCGCCGACCTGCCCCCCGAACCACCCCCCGAGACTATGTCACCAGACCCACCCACCGACCCAGCCCCCAAGACTATGTCCCCGACCCGCCCCCGACTCGCCCCCCGAGACAATATACCCCGACGCGCCCCCCCGAGACTATGTCACCCGACCCGCCCCCGACTCGCCCCCCGAGACTATGTCCCCCGACCCGCCCCCCTGACACACCCCCGAGACTATGTCCCCCGACCCCACCCGACCCGCCCCCGAGGCTATGTCCCCCCGAGACTATGTTTCCCGACCCATCCTCCGACCCGCACCCCTGAGACCATGTCACCCGACCTGCCCCCCCGAGACTATGTCCCTGGCCCGCGCCCCGACACGCCCCCCCGAGACGATGTCCCCCGACCCGCCCCCCGAGACTATGTCCGACGACCCGCCCCCCGACCCGCCCATCGAGACTATGTCACCAGACCCACCCACCGACCCGCCCCCCAAGACTATGTCCGCCGACCTGCCCCCGACTCGCCCCCTGAGAGTATGTCCCCCGACCCGCCCCCCGACCCGCCCCCCCGAGACAATGTCCCCCGACCCCGCCCCCCGAGACTTTGTCCCCCGACCCGCCCCCTGACCCGCCCTCCGAGACTATGTCCCCCGACACGCACCCGGACCCGCCCCCGAGACTATGTCCCCCAACCCGACCCCCGACCAGCCCCCCGAGTCTATGTCCCCTGACCCGTCCCCCGACCCGACCCCCGAGACTATGTCCCCCGACCCGCCCCACCGACCCGCCCCCCCGAAACTATGTCCCCCGACCCGCCCCCCGACCCACCCCCCGAGACAATGTCCCCGACCCGCCCCCTGACCCGCCCCCCGACCCGCCCCCGAGACTATGTCCCCCGACTCGCCCCACGACCCGCCCCCCGAGACTATGTCCCCAACCCGCCCCCGAGACTATGTCACCCGACCCGCCCCCCAGAACCGCCCCCCCGAGACTATGTCCCCCGACCCGCACCCCGACACGCCCCCGAGACTATGACCCCGTCCCGTCCACCGACCCGCGCCCCCGAGAATTTGTTCCCCGACCCGACCCCCGAGACTATGTCCCCCGACCTACCCACCGACCCGCCCCCCCCGAGACTCTGTCCCCCGACCCGCCTGCCGAGAATATGTCCCCCGACCCGCCCCCGAGACTGTGTCCCACGACCCGCCCCCATAGACTATGTCCACCGACCCGCCCCCCGAGACTATGTCCCCAGACCCGCCCCCGCCCCGCCCCCGAGACTATGTCCCCCGACCCGCCCCCTGACCCGCCCCCGAGACTATGTCCCGCGACCCGCCCCCCGAGACTATGACCCCCGACCCCCCCCGACCCGTCCCCCGAGACTATGTCCCCCGACCCGCCCCCCGACCCACCCCCCGAGACTATGTCCCCCGACCCGCCCCCCCCCACCCGCCCCCAGAGACTATGTCCCCCGACCCGCCCCCCGACCCACCCCCGAGACTATGTCCCCCGACCCGCCCCCCCACCCGTCACCCGAGACTATGTCCCCCGACACGCCACCCAACCCGCCCCCCCGAGACAATGTCCCCCGACTTTCCCCCCGACCCGCCCCCCCCGAGAATATCTCCCTCGACCCGCCGCCCCGAGACTATGTCCCCTGACCTGAACCCCGGCCTGCCCCCCCGAGACTCTGTCACCCGACCCGCCCCCGGACCCGACCCCTGAGACTATGTCCCCCGCCCCGCCCCGACACTCCCCCCGAGACTATGTCCCCCGCCCCACCCCCCGACCCTCACCCCCGAGACTATGTCCCCCGACCCGCCCCCTGACCTGCCCCCCGAGACTATGTCCCCCAACCCGCCCCCCGACATGCCCCCCGAGACTATGTCCCCCGACCCGCCCCCGACAATCTCCCCGAGACTATGACCCCCGACCCGCCCCCGACCCGCCCCCCGTGTCTATGTCCGCCGACGCGCACCCCAACTCGCCCCCCGAGCCTATGTCCCCTGACCGGACATCCGACCCGCCCCCCGAGACTATGTCCCTCGACCCGCCCCCGGACCTGCACCCCAAGACGATGTCCCCCGACCTGACCCCCGTCCCACCCCCCGAGACTATGTCCCCTGACCCGCCCCCCTGAACCGCCTCCCGAGACTTTCTCCCGACCCGCCCTCAACCCGCCCTCCGAGACTATGTCCCCCGACTCGCCCCACGACCTGCCCCCCGAGACTATGTCCCCCGACCCACACCCCGAGACTATGTCCCCCGACCCGCCCCACGACCCGCCCCCCCAAGTCTATGTCCCCCGACCCGCCCCCCGAGACTATGTCCCCCGACCCGCACCCTGACCCGCCCCCGAGACTATGTCCCCCGACCCGACCCCCGACCTGCCCCCCGAGTCTATGTCCCCTGACCCGTTCCCCGACCCAACCTGCGAACCGCCCCCCGAGACTTTCTCCCGACCCGCCCTCAACCCGCCCCCCGAGACTATGTCCCCCGACTCGCCCCACGACCCGCCCCCGAGACTATGTCCCCCGACCCACCTCCCGAGACTATATCCCCCGATCTGAACCCACCCCACACCCCGAGACTATGTCCCCCGACCCGCATTCCGACACGCCCCCAGAGACTATGTCCCCCGACCCGCACCCCGACCCGCCCCCGAGACTATGTCCCCTGACCCGCCCCCGACCTGCCCCCCGAGTCTATGTCCCCTGACACGTCCCCCGCCCCGCCCCCCGAGACTATGTCCCCCGAACAGCCCCCCGACCCACCCCCCGAGACTATGTCCCCTGACCCGCCCCCCCTAACCGCCCCCCGAGACTGTCTCCCGACCCGCCCCCTGACCCGATCCCGAAACTATGTCCCCGACCCGCCCCCGAGACTATGTCACCCGACCCACCACCCAGAACCGCCCCCCCGAGACTATGTCCCCCGACCCGCCCCCCGACCATCCCCCCGAGACTATGACCCGGACCCGCCCCCCGACACGCCCCCCGAGTCTATGTTCCCCGACCCCCATCGACCCGCCCCCCAAAACTTTATCCCCTGACCCGCCCCCCGAGACAATGTCCCCTGACCCGCCCCCCGACCCGCCCCCCGAGACTATGACCCCTGATCCGCCCTCCGACCCACCCCCGTGACTATGTCCCCCGCCCCGCCCCCCGACCCCCCCCGAGATTATATCCACCGACCTGCCCCCCGAGCCCCCCCGAGACTACGCCCCCGACCCGCACCCCGACCCGACCCCCGAGACTATGTCCTCCGACCCGTCTCCCGACCCACCCCCCCTGAGACTATGTCCCCCGACCCGCCCCCCGACCCGCCCCCAGAGACTATGTCCCCCGACCCGCCCCCCGAACCGCCCCCCGAGACTATGTCCCCGACCCACCCCCGACCCGCCCCCCGAGACTATGTCCACCGAACCACCGCACGACCCGTCCCCCGAGACTATGTCCCCCGACTCGCCGCCCGACCCGTCCCCTGAGACTTTGTCACCCGACCCGTCCCCGAGACTATGTCCCCCGACCCGCCCCCGACCCGCCCCACCGAGACTATTTCCCCCGACCCGACCCCCCGAGAATATGTCCCCCGACCCGCCCCCCGAGACTATGTCCCCCGACCCGTCTCCCGACCCGCCCCCCGAGACTATGTCCCCCGACCCGCCCCCCGACCCACCCCCCTGAGACTATGTCACCCGACCCGCCCCCCCGACACACCCCTGAGACAATGTCCCGCGACCCGACCCCGAGACTATGGCCGCCGACCTGCCCCCCGAACCACCCCCCGAGACTATGTCACCAGACCCACCCACCGACCCAGCCCCCAAGACTATGTCCCCGACCCGCCCCCGACTCGCCCCCCGAGACAATATACCCCGACGCGCCCCCCCGAGACTATGTCACCCGACCCGCCCCTGACTCGCCCCCCCGAGACTATGTCCCCCGACCCGCCCCCCTGACACACCCCCGAGACTATGTCCCGCGACCCGACCCCGAGACTATGGCCGCCGACCTGCCCCCCGAACCACCCCCCGAGACTATGTCACCAGACCCACCCACCGACCCAGCCCCCAAGACTATGTCCCCGACCCGCCCCCGACTCGCCCCCCGAGACAATATACCCCGACGCGCCCCCCCGAGACTATGCCACCCGACCCGCCCCCGACTCGCCCCCCGAGACTATGTCCCCCGACCCGCCCCCCTGACACACCCCCGAGACTATGTCCCCCGACCCCACCCGACCCGCCCCCGAGGCTATGTCCCCCCGAGACTATGTTTCCCGACCCATCCTCCGACCCGCACCCCTGAGACCATGTCACCCGACCTGCCCCCCCGAGACTATGTCCCTGGCCCGCGCCCCGACACGCCCCCCCGAGACGATGTCCCCCGACCCGCCCCCCGAGACTATGTCCGACGACCCGCCCCCCGACCCGCCCATCGAGACTATGTCACCAGACCCACCCACCGACCCGCCCCCCAAGACTATGTCCGCCGACCTGCCCCCCGACTCGCCCCCTGAGACTATGTCCCCCGACCCGCCCCCCGACCCGCCCCCCCGAGACAATGTCCCCCGACCCGCCCCCCGAGACTTTGTCCCCCGACCCGCCCCCTGACCCGCCCTCCGAGACTATGTCCCCCGACACGCACCCGGACCCGCCCCCGAGACTATGTCCCCCAACCCGACCCCCGACCAGCCCCCCGAGTCTATGTCCCCTGACCCGTCCCCCGACCCGACCCCCGAGACTATGTCCCCCGACCCGCCCCACCGACCCGCCCCCCCGAAACTATGTCCCCCGACCCGCCCCCCCGACCCACCCCCCGAGACAATGTCCCCGACCCGCCCCCTGACCCGCCCCCCGACCCGCCCCCGAGACTATGTCCCCCGACTCGCCCCACGACCCGCCCCCCGAGACTATGTCCCCAACCCGCCCCCGAGACTATGTCACCCGACCCGCCCCCCAGAACCGCCCCCCCGAGACTATGTCCCCCGACCCGCACCCCGACACGCCCCCCGAGACTATGACCCCGTCCCGTCCACCGACCCGCGCCCCCGAGAATTTGTTCCCCGACCCGACCCCCGAGACTATGTCCCCCGACCTACCCACCGACCCGCCCCCCCCGAGACTCTGTCCCCCGACCCGCCTGCCGAGAATATGTCCCCCGACCCGCCCCCGAGACTGTGTCCCACGACCCGCCCCCATAGACTATGTCCACCGACCCGCCCCCCGAGACTATGTCCCCAGACCCGCCCCCGCCCCGCCCCCGAGACTATGTCCCCCGACCCGCCCCCTGACCCGCCCCCGAGACTATGTCCCGCGACCCGCCCCCCGAGACTATGACCCCCGACCCCCCCCGACCCGTCCCCCGAGACTATGTCCCCCGACCCGCCCCCCGACCCACCCCCCGAGACTATGTCCCCCGACCCGCCCCCCCCCACCCGCCCCCAGAGACTATGTCCCCCGACCCGCCCCCCGACCCACCCCCGAGACTATGTCCCCCGACCCGCCCCCCCACCCGTCACCCGAGACTATGTCCCCCGACACGCCACCCAACCCGCCCCCCCCGAGACAATGTCCCCCGACTTTCCCCCCGACCCGCCCCCCCCGAGAATATCTCCCTCGACCCGCCGCCCCGAGACTATGTCCCCTGACCTGAACCCCGGCCTGCCCCCCCGAGACTCTGTCACCCGACCCGCCCCCGGACCCGACCCCTGAGACTATGTCCCCCGCCCCGCCCCGACACTCCCCCCGAGACTATGTCCCCCGCCCCACCCCCCGACCCTCACCCCCGAGACTATGTCCCCCGACCCGCCCCCTGACCTGCCCCCCGAGACTATGTCCCCCAACCCGCCCCCCGACATGCCCCCCGAGACTATGTCCCCCGACCCGCCCCCGACAATCTCCCCGAGACTATGACCCCCGACCCGCCCCCGACCCGCCCCCCGTGTCTATGTCCGCCGACGCGCACCCCAACTCGCCCCCCGAGCCTATGTCCCCTGACCGGACATCCGACCCGCCCCCCGAGACTATGTCCCTCGACCCGCCCCCGGACCTGCACCCCAAGACGATGTCCCCCGACCTGACCCCCGTCCCACCCCCCGAGACTATGTCCCCTGACCCGCCCCCCTGAACCGCCTCCCGAGACTTTCTCCCGACCCGCCCTCAACCCGCCCTCCGAGACTATGTCCCCCGACTCGCCCCACGACCTGCCCCCCGAGACTATGTCCCCCGACCCACACCCCGAGACTATGTCCCCCGACCCGCCCCACGACCCGCCCCCCCAAGTCTATGTCCCCCGACCCGCCCCCCGAGACTATGTCCCCCGACCCGCACCCTGACCCGCCCCCGAGACTATGTCCCCCGACCCGACCCCCGACCTGCCCCCCGAGTCTATGTCCCCTGACCCGTTCCCCGACCCAACCTGCGAACCGCCCCCCGAGACTTTCTCCCGACCCGCCCTCAACCCGCCCCCCGAGACTATGTCCCCCGACTCGCCCCACGACCCGCCCCCGAGACTATGTCCCCCGACCCACCTCCCGAGACTATATCCCCCGATCTGAACCCACCCCACACCCCGAGACTATGTCCCCCGACCCGCATTCCGACACGCCCCCAGAGACTATGTCCCCCGACCCGCACCCCGACCCGCCCCCGAGACTATGTCCCCTGACCCGCCCCCGACCTGCCCCCCGAGTCTATGTCCCCTGACACGTCCCCCGCCCCGCCCCCCGAGACTATGTCCCCCGAACAGCCCCCCGACCCACCCCCCGAGACTATGTCCCCTGACCCGCCCCCCCTAACCGCCCCCCGAGACTGTCTCCCGACCCGCCCCCTGACCCGATCCCGAAACTATGTCCCCGACCCGCCCCCGAGACTATGTCACCCGACCCACCACCCAGAACCGCCCCCCCGAGACTATGTCCCCCGACCCGCCCCCCGACCATCCCCCCGAGACTATGACCCGGACCCGCCCCCCGACACGCCCCCCGAGTCTATGTTCCCCGACCCCCATCGACCCGCCCCCCAAAACTTTATCCCCTGACCCGCCCCCCGAGACAATGTCCCCTGACCCGCCCCCCGACCCGCCCCCCGAGACTATGACCCCTGATCCGCCCTCCGACCCACCCCCGTGACTATGTCCCCCGCCCCGCCCCCCGACCCCCCCGAGATTATATCCACCGACCTGCCCCCCGAGCCCCCCCGAGACTACGCCCCCGACCCGCACCCCGACCCGACCCCCGAGACTATGTCCTCCGACCCGTCTCCCGACCCACCCCCCCTGAGACTATGTCCCCCGACCCGCCCCCCGACCCGCCCCCAGAGACTATGTCCCCCGACCCGCCCCCCGAACCGCCCCCCGAGACTATGTCCCCGACCCACCCCCGACCCGCCCCCCGAGACTATGTCCACCGAACCACCGCACGACCCGTCCCCCGAGACTATGTCCCCCGACTCGCCGCCCGACCCGTCCCCTGAGACTTTGTCACCCGACCCGTCCCCGAGACTATGTCCCCCGACCCGGCCCCGACCCGCCCCACCGAGACTATTTCCCCCGACCCGACCCCCCGAGAATATGTCCCCCGACCCGCCCCCCGAGACTATGTCCCCCGACCCGTCTCCCGACCCGCCCCCCGAGACTATGTCCCCCGACCCGCCCCCCGACCCACCCCCCTGAGACTATGTCACCCGACCCGCCCCCCCGACACACCCCTGAGACAATGTCCCGCGACCCGACCCCGAGACTATGGCCGCCGACCTGCCCCCCGAACCACCCCCCGAGACTATGTCACCAGACCCACCCACCGACCCAGCCCCCAAGACTATGTCCCCGACCCGCCCCCGACTCGCCCCCCGAGACAATATACCCCGACGCGCCCCCCCGAGACTATGTCACCCGACCCGCCCCTGACTCGCCCCCCCGAGACTATGTCCCCCGACCCGCCCCCCTGACACACCCCCGAGACTATGTCCCGCGACCCGACCCCGAGACTATGGCCGCCGACCTGCCCCCCGAACCACCCCCCGAGACTATGTCACCAGACCCACCCACCGACCCAGCCCCCAAGACTATGTCCCCGACCCGCCCCCGACTCGCCCCCCGAGACAATATACCCCGACGCGCCCCCCCGAGACTATGCCACCCGACCCGCCCCCGACTCGCCCCCCGAGACTATGTCCCCCGACCCGCCCCCCTGACACACCCCCGAGACTATGTCCCCCGACCCCACCCGACCCGCCCCCGAGGCTATGTCCCCCCGAGACTATGTTTCCCGACCCATCCTCCGACCCGCACCCCTGAGACCATGTCACCCGACCTGCCCCCCCGAGACTATGTCCCTGGCCCGCGCCCCGACACGCCCCCCCGAGACGATGTCCCCCGACCCGCCCCCCGAGACTATGTCCGACGACCCGCCCCCCGACCCGCCCATCGAGACTATGTCACCAGACCCACCCACCGACCCGCCCCCCAAGACTATGTCCGCCGACCTGCCCCCGACTCGCCCCCTGAGACTATGTCCCCCGACCCGCCCCCCGACCCGCCCCCCCGAGACAATGTCCCCCGACCCGCCCCCCGAGACTTTGTCCCCCGACCCGCCCCCTGACCCGCCCTCCGAGACTATGTCCCCCGACACGCACCCGGACCCGCCCCCGAGACTATGTCCCCCAACCCGACCCCCGACCAGCCCCCCGAGTCTATGTCCCCTGACCCGTCCCCCGACCCGACCCCCGAGACTATGTCCCCCGACCCGCCCCCCCGACCCGCCCCCCCGAAACTATGTCCCCCGACCCGCCCCCCGACCCACCCCCCGAGACTATGTCCCCGACCCGCCCCCTGACCCGCCCCCCGACCCGCCCCCGAGACTATGTCCCCCGACTCGCCCCACGACCCGCCCCCCGAGACTATGTCCCCAACCCGCCCCCGAGACTATGTCACCCGACCCGCCCCCCAGAACCGCCCCCCCGAGACTATGTCCCCCGACCCGCACCCCGACACGCCCCCGAGACTATGACCCCGTCCCGTCCACCGACCCGCGCCCCCGAGAATTTGTTCCCCGACCCGACCCCCGAGACTATGTCCCCCGACCTACCCACCGACCCGCCCCCCCGAGACTCTGTCCCCCGACCCGCCTGCCGAGAATATGTCCCCCGACCCGCCCCCCCCGACCCGCCCCCCACCCCGCCTCTGAGTCTTTGTCCCCCAACCCGCCCCGAGACCCGCCCCCGAGACAATGTCACCAGACCTACCCCCCGACCCGCCCCCCGAGTCTATGAACACGACCCGCCCCCCGACCCGACCCCCGAGACTATGTCCCCCGACACCCACCGACCCGCCCCCCAAGAATATGACCCCCGACCCCCCCTGACCCGCCCGCCGAGACTATGTCCCCCGACCCGCCACCCGAGACTATGACCCCCGACCTGCCCCCCACCCCGCCCCCGGAGACTATGTTCCCCGACCCGCACCCCGACCCGCCCCCGAGACTATGTCCCCCGACCCGACCCCCGACCTGCCCCCCGAGTCTATGTCCCCTGACCGGACCTCCGACCCGCCCCCCGAGACTATGTCCCCCGACCCGCCCCCCGACCCGCCCCCCGAGACGATATCCCCCGACCTGACCCCCGTCCCACCCCCCAAAACTAAGTCCCCTGACCCGCCCCCCCGAACTGCCCCCCGAGACTGTCTCCCGACCCGCCCCCCGACCTGCCCCCCGAGACTATGTCCCCCGACTCGCCCCACGACCCGCCCCCCGAGACTATGACCCCTGACCCACATCCCGAGACTATGTCCCCCTGACCCCACCCCACCCCCCGAGACTATGTCCCCCGAGCCGCACCCCGACCCGACCCCCGAGACTATGTCCCCCGACCCGCACCCCGACCCGCCCCCGAGTCTATGTCCCCTGACACGTCCCCCGACCCGCCCCCCGAGACTATGTCCCGCGACCCGCCCCCCGAGTCTATGTACCCCGACCAGACCACGACCCACCCCCCGAGACTATGTCCCCCGACCCGCCCCCCGAGACTATGTCCCCCGACCCGCCTCCTGACCCGCCCTCCGAGACTATGTCCCCCGACACGCACCCGGACCCGCCCCCGAGACTATGTCCCCCAACCCGACCCCCGACCAGCCCCCCGAGTCTATGTCCCCTGACCCGTCCCCCGACCCGACCCCCGAGACTATGTCCCCCGACCCGCCCCCCGACCCGCCCCCCCGAAACTATGTCCCCCGACCCGCCCCCCGACCCACCCCCCGAGACTATGTCCCCGACCCGCCCCCTGACCCGCCCCCCGACCCGCCCCCGAGACTATGTCCCCCGACTCGCCCCACGACCCGCCCCCCGAGACTATGTCCCCAACCCGCCCCCGAGACTATGTCACCCGACCCGCCCCCCAGAACCGCCCCCCCGAGACTATGTCCCCCGACCCGCACCCCGACCCGCCCCCGAGACTATGACCCCGTCCCGTCCACCGACCCGCGCCCCCGAGAATTTGTTCCCCGACCCGCCCCCGAGACTATGTCCCCCGACCTACCCACCGACCCGCCGCCCCGAGACTCTGTCCCCCGACCCGCCTGCCGAGAATATGTCCCCCGACCCGCCCCACCCGACCCGCCCCCCACCCCGCCTCTGAGTCTTTGTCCCCCAACCCGCCCCGAGACCCGCCCCCGAGACAATGTCACCAGACCTACCCCCCGACCCGCCCCCCGAGTCTATGAACCCGACCCGCCCCCCGACCCGACCCCCGAGACTATGTCCCCCGACACCCACCGACCCGCCCCCCAAGAATATGACCCCCGACCCCCCCTGACCCGCCCGCCGAGACTATGTCCCCCGACCCGCCACCCGAGACTATGACCCCCGACCTGCCCCCCACCCCGCCCCCGGAGACTATGTTCCCCGACCCGCACCCCGACCCGCCCCCGAGACTATGTCCCCCAACCCGACCCCCGACCTGCCCCCCGAGTCTATGTCCCCTGACCGGACCTCCGACCCGCCCCCCGAGACTATGTCCCCCGACCCGCCCCCCGACCCGCCCCCCGAGACGATGTCCCCCGACCTGACCCCCGTCCCACCGCCCAAAACTATGTCCCCTGACCCGCCCCCACGAACTGCCCCCCGAGACTGTCTCCGGACCCGCCCCCCGACCCGCCCCCCGAGACTATGTCCCCCGACTCGCCCCACGAACCGACCCCCGAGACTATGACCCCCGACCCACATCCCGAGACTATGTCCCCCTGACCCCACCCCACCCCCCGAGACTATGTCCCCCGAGCCGCACCCCGACCCGCCCCCCGAGACTATGTCCCCCGACCCGCACCCCGACCCGCCCCCGAGTCTATGTCCCCTGACACGTCCCCCGACCCGCCCCCCGAGACTATGTCCCGCGACCCGCCCCCCGAGTCTATGTACCCCGACCAGACCCCGACCCACCCCCCGAGACTATGTCCCCGACCCGCCCCCAACCCGCCCCCCGAGACTATGTCCCCCGACCCGCCCCCCGAGACTATGTCCCCCGACCCGCCCCTGACCCGCCCTCCGAGACTATGTCCCCCGACACGCACCCGGACCCGCCCCCGAGACTATGTCCCCCAACCCGACCCCCGACCAGCCCCCCGAGTCTATGTCCCCTGACCCGTCCCCCGACCCGACCCCCGAGACTATGTCCCCCGACCCGCCCCCCGACCCGCCTCCCCGAAACTATGTCCCCCGACCCGCCCCCCGACCCACCCCCCGAGACTATGTCCCCGACCCGCCCCCTGACCCGCCCCCCGACCCGCCCCCGAGACTATGTCCCCCGACTCGCCCCACGACCCGCCCCCCGAGACTATGTCCCCAACCCGCCCCCGAGACTATGTCACCCGACCCGCCCCCCAGAACCGCCCCCCCGAGACTATGTCCCCCGACCCGCACCCCGACCCGCCCCCGAGACTATGACCCCGTCCCGTCCACCGACCCGCGCCCCCGAGAATTTGTTCCCCGACCCGCCCCCGAGACTATGTCCCCCGACCTACCCACCGACCCGCCCCCCGAGACTCTGTCCCCCGACCCGCCTGCCGAGAATATGTCCCCCGACCCGCCCCACCCGACCCGCCCCCCACCCCGCCTCTGAGTCTTTGTCCCCCAACCCGCCCCGAGACCCGCCCCCGAGACAATGTCACCAGACCTACCCCCCGACCCGCCCCCCGAGTCTATGAACCCGACCCGCCCCCCGACCCGACCCCCGAGACTATGTCCCCCGGCACCCACCGACCCGCCCCCCAAGAATATGACCCCCGACCCCCCCTGACCCGCCCGCCAAGACTATGTCCCCCGACCCGCCACCCGAGACTATGACCCCCGACCTGCCCCCCACCCCGCCCCCGGAGACTATGTCCCCCGACCCGC